>JABFPH010000077.1:0-12291 GCA_022817485.1 Elgonia sp. ZL-2020 | reverse complement strand
AGAACATTTTTCAGAATTATTGTAAAATAAAATAGTATTCTGCCTATCGGCGACATCTGCTCGCAATGATTCTATAGCAGTCGATAAAATCGTAAACATGGCGAGTTTACGAGTAATCACACAAAATTTGATATTTAATAGTGCAAAAGATATTTTCCGGTGAGTTGTCACTTGTAATATGTTTATTGATTGTTAGTTTTATTCGTTACAACATTGTTATAAATTTTAAGAATATATTTGCTACGAAAATTATTCACAATTAAAACTAACCTTACTTCCAAATAATTCAATTTGTGCTGAAGTATTCTACTGTTTATTTATATTTTGATAAATATCATCCTTTAAACTTTTGTCATTTTATACCATCAAGAAATATAAACTTTGTTTTACATTTAACAAAAAGAAAAATGCAAACAAAATTATTCGCAAAAAATGTTTGTATAACTTATTTACATATTGACAATTTTTAACGTTGATTTTGAGTAAATATATGTACTAATTTGTACATATGTTTATTCTATGTAAAAAAAAAAAATTATAATGTAATGATTATGAATAATTTATGTTTTATTTTATTTAATGATTATAATAGAATAATTTTTTATGTTAAAAAGTAATTTATATTTTTGAAGCGTTTTTTTATTAAATTAATAAATACAAATAATATTTTGCATAAATAATTCTAAACATGAAAATAAAATGTTTTTATTGTTAAAATTAATTGTATAAAAGAAATTAATTGTGAAGAATTTCAAATATTTATTTAACATCAACAATTTTTCTAGGTTGCAAGGAAGATATTATGCTCTGTTTCCACCTTACTATAAAACACCATTACCTCCAAAGGAACAAGAATTATTAGATGAACAAGAAAAAGAAGTACTAAAACATACTCCAATTTTGCCAGCTAGAGTTAATGAAAGGAGTTCAGAATTTTATGATGCTCTTACAGAGTACGTACTAAAATAAATAAATATATATATATATATATAATTAATAAACATATTTTTCGTAATTTATTTAATTACTAAACATTTATTTGGATAATTTATAACTATTGTGCAATTTTTGCATAATATTCACGTTAGAAAAAATTATTCAATACTGCAAAAAATGAAAAAAAAGTAAAAAATGAAAATTTTATATATTTCAAATTTGTGCAAGTTTTCGAAAACTTTTTGAATTTTTCAATATTTTTTATAATTCAAAATTCTTTTTAAATTTTCAAAATATTTATATTTTTTAAATTGTTAAATTTTTAAACAGTTTTGGAATTTTGCAGAATTATTCAGTTTTACAATTTTTTGAAAAATGTTTAAAAATTATCAAAATTTTCTAAGTTTTCAAATATTTTAAAACATTTTATAATTTCAAAATTTTTCGAATTTTCCAAATTTTTTAATATTTTAAAATTATTAAATTTTTGAAAAATTTTTCAAATTTTTCAAACTTTCAATTTTGATTTTGAATTTCAAATTTAAAAAAATTGAAATTTTCAAAAATTTTCGAAAAAAATATAAAATTTTGATCGAGGGATGTATTGCCAGACTGCGGAGAACTTTGGTATCTTTTCTTATTCTTAGAAGAACACGGATTGTATTACTAGACTCTCCGGAACTTCGGTATTTGTATTTGATAGATCGATAGAGCTAACATGAACCCACGTTATCTGTTCGAGGAAAGTATATCTCCTCAAAAATTTTGAGATGATATATACTTTGAAGTATATCACCTTAAATGTCCTAATTCTGAGACGTATGTTTCAAAATGCTTTTATCCATCAATCAGATGAAACACAGATTTAGGTAATTAAATAAAAGAACAGTTTATATTCATATCATATAAAACAATTTGAATTTTATTAATTTATACATTATGTACACAATGCTTCTAACCGGTAAACTGTTAAGACATTTAAAAAATATTTTTCGGCTATATTTCATTTCTTTAGACTGGACTCTTAAAAGTTCAAAAAAGCCAATCCACTATGTTGCAACTTTCTCTTCTGAGGATTCCGCACCATACTTTTGCAAGTATCACAAAATTTGTGTAGAGTTTCTACATTCTTATTATTCAGTAATGTACTTATATTAATTTTTTTGTTAAATGGATCCTCAATATGCACTGTATCACTAATTGTCTTCCTCGTGGATTTTCCTTTTTCAATAGAAATTGTGTTATTTTTAAAATCAAAAGTTGAGTAAAAAGTAAAAAAGTCTATGAGAAGTGATTCTAGATTTCTAACATTGTGTTTTGTACTTTCGAATTTGCTTATGTCGCGTAAAAATGTATAATCCGTATTTTTAATCTTCCTGATATCTGTTGCACCTATTAAATGATATTTAATTAATTCACTTAAAACAATATAAAACATTTTTATTGCGTGCATACATCTATCGCATATTTTATTATCGCACATAATGTAAAATAATCATGTAGTCATTGGTCAAATGTTCATTAATCATGTGATCACTGGTCATGTGGTCAATGGCAATTCGGTCCTTGATCATGATTCATTGATCGTGTGACCTTTTATTTATTTTTGTGTGATAATGATGGTGTGAGCCTATGTGTGATTTTGACATGTGTGATTCTAATAAGTGCGATAAATGCTGCATCCCATTTTTAGTATTTTTATAAAAATGCAAAATTAAGGATGTTGGAACGTTAAGTGCCGTATATTTTAGGGTTTCAGATTAAAACTGTAATTGTTAATTAATTAGTGTTAATATTAATCTAGTAATATTTATTACTTAAAATTGAATACTTTTTTTATTAGAAATCGATTTATAATTATTTTTATCGGCAAAATTCTATTTGTTATTAGCCGTTGAAAAAAGGGTTATTTTTTGTGTAGTTTTTTATAAGATTAAGGTTTATTATTTAACATTTTATAATTTTCAATGAATAAATAAGTTCCTTTAAATATTTAAAAATGATTGGCCACAAAAAAATGTTTAAATTCTGTTTTATTTAAAAAATACCCCCATTTGTTTAATTATATAAATGTAAAGAATTTTAAACAAATAGGATTATTTTTTAAATAAAACAAATTTTAAAAAATTTTTTGTTGTCAATTATTTCTAAATATTTAAAGGAACTTATATATTCATTGAAAATTATAAAATGTTAAATAATAAACCTTAATCTTATAAAAAACTACACAAAAAATAACCCTATTTTCATCGACTAATAACAAATAGAATTTTTCCGATAAAATTAATTAGAAATCGATTCCTAATAAAAAAAGTATTCAATTTTAAGTAATTAATATTACTAGATAAATATTAACATTAATTAATTGACAATTACAGTTTTAATCTGGAACCCTAAAATATACGGCACTTAACGTTCCAACATCCTTAAATTTGAAAATGTTTTTAGTTTTTAAATTTTTTTAAAGTTTTAAAATTTTCAATTTTATTAAAAATTTTTATAGTTCTTAAAAGTTCTCAAATTTTTCAAAATTTTTCAATTTTTTCAATTTTTATTTTGAAAAAGTTTTTAGTTTTTATTTTTATTCAAAATTTTAATTTGTTTAAAATGTTTTATATTTATCAAAATTTTACAATTTTTTCAAAAGTTGAACATTTTTCCAAAATTGGAAAAATTTTTTAATTTTTCCAAAATTTATCATTTTTAAAATTTTTCATGTTTTTTTAAATTTTTTTTCAAAATTTTCAGATTTGAGAAAGTTTATAGTTTTTAAAATTTGAGAAATTTAAAAATTAAAAACTTTTCAAATAGATAAATTTTCAAAATATTGGAAAAATTTAAAAAATTTGGGAAAATCTTGAATATTTTGAAAATTTTAAGATTTAAATTTGGGAAATTAATTTGTACATTTGAGAAAAGACGACGAAATCAATTCATTAATGGATTAAATTTTTATGTAAAGATTTAATAATTTCGAAAAAACCATGATAAAGAGAACATGATACTTTTAATTACATTCGAACCTAATAGCTGTAATATTATACGAGCTGGATAATGGATTAATTTTGCCGTGCCGTATCATATTCGTACAACTGTTAGATATATGCGATTGTGAATCTTATTATTTCAAAACAGTAATATTTAAGACAAAAATGTGTAATACCGCGAATAATAAATTGTACGTTGGTAGGATTAAAAAATGAGGCAAAACTCAAAGTAGCAAAACTGACTATGTCGGAGAAGAAATCTCTGATATTAACCAATCATAAAATGTTGTAATTATTTTCGTAATTTTAGATCATAAAAATTTGGAAAATTTCAAATTTGAAAAAGTTTTTAGTTTTTAAATTATTTAAAGTTTTCAAATTTTTCAAAATTTTTCAATTTTTTCCATTTTTATTTTGAAAAAGGTTTTCGTTTTTATTTTTATTCAGAATTTTAATTTGTTTAAAATGTTTTATATTTTTCAAAATTTTACACTTTTTTCAAGATTTCTACATTTTTTTTAAATTTGAACATTTTTCCAAAATTTGCAAAACTTCAATTTTTTCACAATTTTATAATTTAAAATTGGGAAAATAATTTCAACATTTGAGAAAATACGACGAAATCATTAAACGAATGCCATTGTACATATTATACTTCTTACGTATCGACGGTGTCTCTATCTGACGTTTTTGTTTCGAGACACCGTCGAGATCTCAACTGCAAGGGCAGATAATTGCAACAGAAAATTTGAGATCAAAATTATATCTTCATATAATTTCGTTGCTGACACAACACTTTTGCATATGAAATATAAGATGATATATTTTGTAAATAAGATTTTATGATTTTTCATATTTATAAATATTAAATACATATGGAAAAATCTTTTTTTTTTTTTTTTTTTTTATTTCATATAAAATAATGCTGTTTCAGTAACGAAATTGCATGGAATTTTGAATTTTAACTTCATTTTTCTGTTGCATTTCTCAGGCAGTTTTAGACACAAAAATTTCAGGATGAAATTGTCTGACTGTTTAACAAGGGGCAGTTGCCCTAGCTGCGAGGGTGTTAACTGTTCGTTAATGAGGACATTTAAATGTCCTCATTTAATTGAATCGTAATTACGATTCAATTTCAAAATTTAATCTCAATTTAATTTTTGAATCTGATTTTAAATGCAATATTAAAATGCATTTCACATTTTCATTTAAAAAATTTATATTTGATTATAGATTTTCAATTTGGGCTTAATAATATGAACATAGATTTTGAATCATGACTTTGGGTTTTACATTTGGATTTCAATTTCATATTTAATATAATATTTTTAATTTAATTCTAACATTCAAAATTGGTCACTGTTTTTTGAATTCCAATTTTTATTTTCGATTTCTTATTTTATATTAATTTTTAATTTCAATATATTTATTTTATATAAATAATGTTATTAGCGGAAACAGATTTTTGATCGCTTTATTATTGGTTTCGGCATGATGCTCTTGCAACCAAATAAACATAAATTTAGATTTATTATATTTACCGCACTGGCGGAGCGGCGAAATGCGGAACTAACGTGAAACTCGTGCCGTAAGACGACACTCGTATCGTAAGTTCCACATTACTCCGCTGTTGCCGTAAATTAACGTATCAGCCTCGGGCGCAGTGGCGCCCTCGGAGATAAATAACTATAGTAGGACGTTAATTTTGCATTTTTCTAATTTTTTTTTAAATTTAATTTTGGTTTTTATTTAAGATGTGAATTGTTTTTATTGATTTTAATTTTCAGATTTATTTTCAATTAGATGTCGAATATTAATACTATATTCAATTTACATATTTAATATAGCAATTACTATTTTGAATTTGTTTCTCAATTTTGATTTAGTATTTTAATTTTTATTTTAATTTTCAATTACACTTTGAATTTAATTTTAATTTTCAATATTTTATTTCATCTACATATTTAATATAGCGTTATTATTTTGAATTTGATTTTGGTTTGTGATTTCGGTTCGAATTTTCGATTTCTATTTCGGATATTTTTTTCGGATATTAAATTCGGAGATTTTAACTTTGTATATCAACTATAGAGTATATTTTGCTCTTAAGATTCAATTTAAACCTTTATTTTTCGATCTGATTGAAAATGATAAAATGCAATATTAAATGACATTCCAGGCTTTAATTTTGGATTTCCGATTTTATATTGATTTCAATTTTTGGTTCGATTTGGAAATAAATTTTAAATATCATAATTGTTTTAAATATAACATTTCTATTTCGAATTTGATCGTGGATTGCAATTTAAGATTCAACTGCTGATTACTTTTTCGATTATTAATTTTATATTTTAACTTTGAATCTGGATTTTAGATTCCATTTTACTTTTAGCATTTAATTGCAGATGTGGTATTTGAATCTTTTTTTAAATGTACTTCCACTTAACATTCTAGTTTTTGATTTTGAAATTTTACATTTGTTTATGGGTTTGATTCTGAATTATCATTCCGATTTTTTTAATATGGAATTAAATTTCAGATTTAATATTATATTATTAACTATGTTTATAAATTTTTATTACATTTTTAATTTCCAGTTTTGATTTTCAATTTGCTTTTTCTTTTGATTTAAAAATTCAAAATTTTTTTTATTCATTCCAATTTTTGATTTAATTTTGAATTAGATTTTCGCAATATCAATGCTATATTGAATTTACATATTTAATATAGCTAATTTTATTTTGAATTTGTTTTTCAATTTTGATTTTGGATTTTATTTTTTGAGCAAAAAGAGGCAAGCATCAAAGCAGCAAAATTGACTATGATACAAAAGAAATCTCTGACAAGAAATCTTTTTGATGTCGGAATATTAGAGTGATTTTTAGTATTTAAATTTCAAATTCATTTTGGAATGCTATTTTGGATTTAATTTTTGATTTCTTTGTCATATAATAATCTTATACTTTGACATTGGTTTTCCTTCTTTAAATTTCATTTTGCTTTCAGGATTTGATTTCAAAATTCAATTTTGAATGTGGTTTCGGATCTGATTTTAAATATAATTTTAAATTACAGGCTAGATTTTGATTTCAGCATTCTATATTTGATTATATATTTTTAATTTGGCATTGATTTGGATTTTAATTTCACATGTAATATTGCAATTTCAATTTTTTGACAATCGAAATTTGCAGGGTGATTTGAAATTAAAAATTTTTATTTTCAATTTAATTGCAGTATTAATTTAAGATTTCCATTTTGGATTCTATCTAGATGTAGATAGTGAATTTCAATATTGTTTTTAATTTACACATTTTGAATTCAAAACTAAAAAGAAATTGAATTCAATTTTCAATTTCTTATTAATTTTGGATTGTAATTTTTTGTATTGAATTTTGATATTAGATTTTGAACTTAGTTATTTTATAAGAGCTGGGAATTGGGTTAACTTTGCCGTGCCGTATCATATTAGTAAAATTGTTACAGATTTATGATTGAAAATGGTATTATTTCAAATATAGTGGTATTTCAGACAAAAAAAATATATACTACCGAAAATAATAAATTATACGTTGATTGTTACTTTAAATTAAATTTGAACCACATAGTCAGTTGCCTCATAGGAGTTGGGAATTGGATTAATTTTGCCGTGCCGTGTCATATTAGTAAAACTGTTATAGATTTGTAATTGAGAATGATATTATTTCACAAATAGTAATATTTCAGACAAAAAATATAAACTACGACATATAATAAATTATACGTGAATAGGATAAAGATTTCCAATTTTTTATTGATTTTTGATTATATTGTGAATAAGTATATTATATTCAATTTACACATGTAATATAGTATATTTATTTTAAGATTTATTTTGGATTTAGAGTTTGTATCTATTTTTTATTTTAATTTTCAAATTGCTTTCCGTTTAGATCTTGAATGTATATTATCTGAAGAAATGTATTTATATTACACAATTCACTTTACATTTTACCTTTTTTTATGCATTTAAATTTTATATTCAATATTACATTTTTAATTTCATTTTCATTTTGATTTGAAATTTCGATTTCCGATTCCCTTTTTGATTTAATGTTTTAATAAGATTATACATTTGATATACAATTTCCATTTCGGGTTTTATTTTTGTTTTTCATTTTTACTTTTAAAATTAAATTTCAAATTTTAATTTTCGATGTGTTTTTACATTTGATTGTGAATTTTGAAATTGGATTTCAATTTCAGATGTAATATTCCTTTTTTCATTCATATTGATAAGTTAAATTTGAATGTGGATTTTGAATTTCAAAAAAAAAAAATTTGCGAATATCTTTATTATCATTTTTTTTAATTTTCTTTTAATTTTTCAAGATAGTTTAAAGTTCTTCGTTCTCAAAAAAGTTTAATTTTATTCAATTTATTAAAATATATATACTTAATTGAAGGAAATATAAGATTCAGAATATATTTATTTATTTCTGTATTTCGTAGCCACAGATGACTTCTGTAATATAAAATTACCTTTTAAATGAGTGCATGGAAATATTCACATAGAAAAATGCAATAATGTATTTATTTTTATAATAGTATATTATTATCATTAGTTAAAAAAAATTTTTTTTTCGAATGAAATTTAATTTTTATTTAAATATTATTCCACAACATTCATTTATTGAGTTTCGAAGGTATTCAAAAAGTATCATAGTAACAATATGTCAACAAGAGTAGTAACAAATTGACATTTTATTTTACGTTTAAATAGCGAATAGAAAACATCTAGAAAGAGAAAAAATATAGTGAATACAAAATGTCTTTGCACGCATATGTTTTTGTACGTAAACGAAATAAGTATTATAGAATCACAACGGACTATATTGTGGATTTTAATTTGGAGGAATATCTTAGTGACACAAAGAAACAAAGTCAAAAAGTATTTAAAATTTTATTTGATTATGGTGAAGAAAAAGGACAAGTCTTAGCCATAGCGGGTAAAAATTAGTTTATTATTTGTTGTCTATTTTTTTTCATTTTTTTTTAATTATAATCTATAAAAACTTCATAAGTCTTATGGAAAGTCAATTATGAGATATTCATATTATCAGAAAGTGAAGAACTGTTGGAGAAAATTTTGGAAAAAAAAAGAGTGCGTTGTACAAAGCTTAATTATTCGGCTTTCAATGAAACAAATAACGAAGAGAATGATGAACAGGAAATTGAAAAAGGAAATGAAAACTTTGCAAAAGCAGCTGCAAGAAAGAAAAAGGTTGTACAAAAATTATATAGATTTCGACTCTGAATATAGGTTTTGAATCTGAATTTCATTTTGGATTTCAGGTTCACATATAATATTGCATTTTTAATTTAATTTGAAAATCCAAATTTGAATTTGATTTTGTTTTTTGAATTCAATTTGATTTTGAATTAAAAATTTTTATTTTCATTTTGTTTTTTTCTTATTTATTTTTTTTTTATTTTAATTTTCGTTTCTCTTTTTGATTAGATTTTGAATTTCAATATTGTATTTAATTTAAACATTTTATACACCTTTTTTATTTCAATTTTGGATTTGAATTTTCGATTTTCTTTTTAATTTTAAATTAGAATTTTGATTTTTAATTTGCATTTGGTTATAGCAAATTTGAATTTTATCTTTGGATTTAAGTTTTTTTCACATTTTATTGTAAAAAAGTTCTGCTTTCAAAATACAATTTAAAATTTCTTTTCAATGGGATTTTTGAGTCGGATTGTAAGTTTATTTTTAAATTAAATTCCAGATTTCGGTGTCAAAAGTTATCTTTGATTATAAATTTTGATATTCAATATGCATTTGATTTTAATTATTTGTTTTCGATTTTGTGTTAATTTTAATTTTCAGTTTGGCTTTAAATTAAATTGTGAATATGAATACTATATTTCATTTTCATATTTAATATACCATTAAATTTTTATGTATATACATTTAATAATTTCGATAGTATCATGGTAAAGAGAACATGATACTTTAAATTACATTCAAACCTCATAGTCAGCTGCGTTATTATACGAGCTGGAAAATGGGTTAATTTTGCCGTTCCGTGTCACATTCGTACAACTGTTAGAGATATGCAATTGTGAATCTTATTATTTAAAAATAGTAATATTTCAGACAAAAATATGTAATACGGTGAATAATAAATTGTACGTTGGTAGGATAAAGATGTATTAGAAAATGAGGCAAAACTTGAAGCAGCAAAATTGACTATGGCAGAGAAGAAATCTCTGATATTAACTAATCGTAAAAAAATGCAAGATGATCCAAATGTAGGACAGAAAGATACTATACAGAGTAATTTCTTATTGGAAATGAGAAAGATATTAAGTGAATTTTGCTATAAACAAGATAAAATTGATAACGACTTAAAAGAACTGAAGGCGCGTATGGATGAAAGGGCAATTGAAAAAAAGCGTAATATTTCTGTATCTTAATTCATGTTTAACCTATACTATTTTTTTCATGCTGATCTGAATTAGTTTTTTTTTCTTTTTTACTTTTTTTCTTATTTTATTAGTGAAAATTATGACAGATTTATAGATAATACTTAATATATTTTCAATAATTTATGGAGTAAAATTATTATTTCTCTTTTTTTATTTAAATGAAAAACGCCGAATCAAAACAATGAAACAAGTACTATAGTGAAGGTGGAAATTATTCCTACATAAGATTCCTATATAGGATTCCTATATAAGATACCTATATAGGATTCCTATATAGGATTCCTATGTAGGAATAAATAAAAACGTAATTGACTTTACACCATGTACGGTACTAAGTGCAATAAAATAATTCATATATCATATTTTATATAAATATTAACCCCATATAGTTAATTGAGACCCATAAATAGTTATTCATAAGTGTTGTGTATTAATTGAAGATAGGAATTCTGTATAGAATCTCTATATAGGAATCCTATATATGATTCCTACATAGATGTCCATATTGGATTTCTATATGAGATTTCAATATACAATTAATACACAAGACTGGTAAATAACTATTTACAAGTCTCAAATAACTACATAGGATTGATACTTATTTGAAATGTCAATATGAAATTGATATCTGAATTATTTTATTGAATTTAGTACTGTGTAATATCCATTTATTTATCATTTGTGATACATTTTTGTATTATTAATGATATACAAATTGTAATAATAGATGCATTTCATTTAGATGATGAACGTGCATCTGTTAGTCAGATAAAGCTTGATACATCGTCACAACGGGATAATCCTATCACAAAATCTAGACAAGTTTCTTTATCGCCATTATCTCCGATATTTCCATGTGAAAACGAGAGTCCATTACTAGTATCTAATAAACTTGAAACTCCTCATACATCATTTCCAAATGATGATATGGATAAACAGATGTCATTCAATTCTGTATGTTCACAAGACGAACGTATGAAATTTGAAAGATATGAACAACACAGCACACCACTATCGCATAGACGTGAGACAGCATCTCCAAAATGTTTACAATATAATAACGAAAATCTTATAAGTGCGTCCCTCGATCGAGAAAAAAAATCTACATGTGAACAAAATAGCTCATCACTTATTCACATGCAGAAATCTTCTACTTCTAAAGGTTCACAATTTAAGACAGAGCATGTAGTGTCTCTCGATCGTAATAAGAATAATAATTGTAAAGATCTTGAAAAACAAAGCACAAATATTTTTGACATGCAACAACCATCAGCATCCGGGGGTTCACAATATAAAAGTGAAAATGTTAAAGATGTGTCTCTCGATCGTAATAAAAATGTTACAAGTTGCAAAGATCTTGAGCGACAAAGCTCACGTCTTCTTGACGTAAAACAACCATCTACTTCCGGGGGTTCACAATTCAAGAGTAAACAAGTCAAAAACGATCAGAATAAAAAGATAGAAAGTTTGAATATCGATCAATTGTCTAGCCTTTCAGATGAAGATGATTCAGATGATGAAAATTATGAACCTAATTTTTTCAAAGAAATGCCAGACGGACGAGTAATTTATCACATTTTTTATAGTGAAAGGACATAATTTGTAACTTTAACAAAGTAATATCTGATTTTAACCTAACATTTATTTTTAGTTTTACCTAGGTAAAGATAAGTACAAAGATGCGTTAAGCTGGGGAATGATAAAATCTCAAAAAAAAGCTGTTTTTGCGAGAAGTCTTTTATTAATGATGTGGTCAAAAGAAGAATTAATGAACAGATGTCTTGATTTAACGAAAATTCGAAAAGTAGATAATGAGAAAAGAAAATGCTTAACGCCCAAAAAGTTATCAATACTGCTTGGTAAATAACACACACACACACACACACACACA
>JABFPH010000076.1:0-12315 GCA_022817485.1 Elgonia sp. ZL-2020 | reverse complement strand
AATGATGAAATTATAGATCATGAAACGATTATTGTTGAACTCGAACCTGAGCCTGTTTTACAACATTTAAATAACAGTGGAAATGAAGAAGTAAATCATATAATGTAACATATATATATATAAATATATACAAATCAAATTTCCGGGATGTTACATCCACTAGCAAATATTAAACTAATCATACATTATTTTTATAGGAAAAAATTCCAATATATCCTGGGGCACCTTTGACACGACAAGAAGCTTATTTGCTGGTTATGAGTTTTATTATTAGATTTAACTTATCTGATGTTGGATTGGAACACTTGCTTGAACTCATTGACTGTTTCCTGCCTCGCTCTTCAATGCCTTCTGTATATAAAATTTTAAAGGATTATCCGATTCCTGAATTTACACTCTATTTTTATTGTCCAGAATGTTTGACTTCATTAAATTTTGAAGAACTAAATTACAAAAAATGCACATCATGCCAACAGCTGTTTCTCAAGTCAACTTTAAAGCAATCAGGCCATTATTTTATATATATTCCACTTAAAAATCAATTAGAAAAACTTTTATCAAGTACAATTTTTTACGAACTTCGTAGAGATTGTGTGGAACAAGAAATATTATCTGATATAACTAGTGGAAATTTTTATCGAAATTTGAGACAAAACGGCACAATATCAGATAATGATATTTCTATTCAGTGGAATGCTGATGGAGTACAAACATTTAAATCATCGAAAGTTTCTATGTGTCCGCTTCAAGTAACTATTAATGAATTGAACTATAAAAAAAGGAAAGAAAATATTTTACTTGCTGGGATATGGGCCTCTACAAACAAACCGATTTTGGATTTGTTTCTCAAACCTTTTGTAGATGAACTTAAAGATTTGCATACAAACGGATTTCAATGTAAACCACCAGGAATAGCTGAACCAATCACTATAAAAGTTCACACACTTCTTGCCCCCGTAGATTCGGTCGAAAGGTGTGCTCTTCAAAATATCCACCAATACAATGGAGAATTCGGTTGTCCATATTGTCTTAATAAAGGAGAAATTGTTCCAATAGGTGATGGCACTGCACGCATGTATAGTGGAGGCATGGGTGCAATGAGAACAGACGCCTTATTTAGAGAAAATGCTATTGAAGCTGAAGAAACTAATACTATTATTAATGGTGTTAAAGGGGTTTCTATGTTGATGCTTTTACCAATTTTTAATTTAATTAGATCATTTCCTCCGGAATATATGCACTCGGTTTTACTCGGTGTTGTAAAACTGTTTCTTACATCTTGGTTTGACTCAAAAAACAAGGAAAAAAGGTGGTATTTAGGAAGTCATTCAAAAGAATTTAATCGAAGAATGTCACAAATCTTGCCTCCTTGTGAAATTACTCGCACACCTCAATTGATAGATAATTTGAGTAAATGGAAAGCATCAGAGTACAAACATTTTTTATTATATTATTCATTGCCTTGTTTGAAAAATTTACTTCCAGAAGCGTATTATAAACACTGGTTCTTACTTGTTTATTCAATAACTATTTTGGATGGTGAAAAAATCTCGAATGATGATTTTGTAAAAGCTGAAAACGCAATACAAAATTTTGTGTATGAAACCGAACGACTGTATGGGTTGACATTTATGAAATTCAACGTTCATTTATTACTTCACATTCCTCAATCTACGAAAGATTTTGGCGCTCTATGGGCATGGTCAGCATTCTCTTATGAAAACTATAATTTTATACTGCGAAAAATGTTACACGGGTCACAATCAATACTTACACAAATCTGTAAATCATATATGCGTTACCAAAAAATCAAATATGATGACACTTTTGACAAGCCTAATAGTGATAATTATGGTAAAAACTTGTACCATAAACTGCTCGGTATTTACAAAACGTATACTGGACGAAGAACACTTGATAATAACCAATTAATTGTTAATGGTGATGGAAAACTAGAAACTTTGACTTTAGCGGAGAAATTGTTGATTGAAGCAACACTAAACTTATCTATAGAATGTAATGTCATTTCGTATAAACGATTTAATTATAAAAATGTACTATATCATGCAAGCACATATCAGAGAATGTTTAAACGAGATAATAGTAACGTTTTGACCTCATCAGGACTTTTCATGTCGATTGTAAAAATTGTTTGTATCAGCACAACAGATAATACGAAAAAGTACGTTGTGGTTGGAAAAATATTTGAATTAGTTGATTCAACATTGTGTACTAATACAAATATTAATTCAAAACGAATCTCACGTCAAGTTTTACGAACTAGTAATATTCACGTTTGTTTTCCACAAAATATCGCCAATAAGTGCGTTCTTATACCACGAAATGAAGAATTATATATCTCCGAACTCATCAATAAAGTTGAATTTGATTAAAATTAAGGTTTTTCACAATTAACAAGAGGCAAAAAAGACAACAAAAAAAATGAATGTTAACCCATGATTTTTATAAATTTTTTTAAATATTGATCAACATTTATTTTTGAACGTTCTTATAAACATATTTTTATATAGGTCTTAAATTTTGTGTTATATGTCAATAAATAATGTACAATGTATTTATACTTTATAAATGGTAATAAAAGAATAATTATAAAAAAATATATATATCATCATTAATTAATTCCAATAATATGATATCCCTACAAAAATTAACAAAACTATAAATAATATAGGATTATAGTACATTATCAATACAATATTTTCATTATATGATGTCAATATATTATTTTAAATATATATATTATAATTTTACATTGTCAACTTATTTCACTGCAAACGTTCAAAACTAAATATTTACTTTCAAACGTTCAGATGAACAATCAAAACAAGAACTTCTTCCTTATATGTCCAAATATATATCTAAATCTAAAAATGAACTCTTAACATTAAATGTAATAATTTTTATTTTATCATAAATGCTCAAGCATTCAGCATAAATTCTGAACGATATAACTTGAACGCTGAAAAACTGAACATAATAATCAACTCGAACATATATTGTCAAAGTTAAACATAAATGTTCGTAGTTTAGCATAATCATTTTCAATTGAAAGTATATGCTCAATAATTTAGCTTAAATGCTGAATAGTTTAGAATAAACGCTGAACATTAAAAAATTATGATCAAAGTTGACAATATATTCTCAACATCGATAATAAATGTTCAAACTTGATAGTATATACTCGAATTTCATTATAAATGCTCAAGTTGAGCATATATGCTGAAAAGTTGAGAGTAATTTCGGTAAGGGTATAGGGTGCGTCCTTGAATATTTAAAAGTTGCCTTTTTTTGAATCACCCTATTACACAATAAAAATTCATTTTTAACAAAAATGACTAATTTCAAGTCGTTTGCGGCACGGTTTATCCATTGAAAAAACTGCTTAAATAAATTCTCCTCATATTTTCTCATAAAACAGAATCGTTTTCCGTTGTTTGTAGAAAAACAATTTTTTTAAGGCCACCCTAATATATATATATATCAATTTATCAAAGTTTGCATTTAAATATCTCGAGTTCTGTACAGAGAATGTTTATGAAAATTTGCTATAAAAAAAACTTAGTAAGAAGTAGGACAACTGATTCAAATTTCAAAAAATTCTGACATTTTTGACTTATTGCTACAATTACCTTAACTCATGGCTCATGCCAGTAAGAAGAAAACGTTTTAAAATTAACGATAATAATCGGGGATTTTCAAATTTAAAGTTTAAATCCCTTATGGAAATTACTTTTAAGTTTTCAGTATAAATACTTAACTTGAGTATCATTTCGTACACTCAAGTTGAGTATTATTCTAAAATGATTATTATGATCAAGTTGAGCGTTACGATTAAGTTTAGTATTACGATCAATTTGAACATTACGTTTAAATTGAACATTATGATCAAATTGAAAATAATGTTAAATTTGAATATTATAACGCTCAAATTGTACATTAATAATTATGCTAAATCTGAAAATAAATATAAATTTGTTTATGACTAATAATAATAATAATAATAAAAATGTGTTTATTTAATAGCTCTATCTCAGATACACTCATTAATAATGCTCAATACTGTTTTTATTAATAATTAATATTATGTATAAATATAAAAAGCTGTCAATAAAAACCCGATAGGATACGCTGATATAATATTTCTCATATATGTAATAAGTTATATTTAGTATTTTTTTAATTGCACATGGTTGAACTGAATTACTTATTCACTTACTAGGAGCTTACCACTTCCCTAATGGAAATTTATGATAGAAATTAATTACTTTAATTTAAAAATATAAACTAACGTTTCTGTTGCTTGAAGTTTTCTTCGTTATTCCTATACTTGCACATATATTTGTCTCCATAATATCTTTTCTCGTCGCCTTAGTTGTACTAACAATAACATCCAAATATAACAATAGATTCAATTTGTTTATCATATCGGTCCATCCTGTAAAAAATTACATTTTTATTAGTTTTAATTATGAAGCAAATGTATAAATATGAAAAAAAAAGAAATTTTACGGGAAACCTAATAAAGAACGCCAGAATATTATTGTAGATTCGTACTCAGGAGAAAAAAATACATAGAAAATATGTATTATAAACTCATTTTATGGCTAATTTCTTCACTTTTTGTGCATTTTTTGCAGTTATTTGGATTTTACGGGAGAAGTAATAGAGAGCGCCAATTTTTTATAACAGATTCGTAATCAGGGCAAAAAATTACATAAAAAAACGTGTTTTGGACCCCTGTTAGGGGGGAGGGGGTAACATTCCGAATAATTACCCAGTAATATTTTATGTAAAAATTAACTCTGATTTTTTGAGATATCATATTCTTCGTTGATTTTCTGAGATATCATGTTTTTCGTAAAACACGATCATAATACGTATCCAGTTGCTCCACACGGAAAAAACTAGAAAGCACTGAGTCGTTTCACGGACACGACTGAGTCGTGTCTTGCGCACGACTGAGTACTGTCAAATAGGATGGTAAATTGTAACCTCTAAAGATAAACAAAGACAACTGAAATTAAATTTTCGGTTTTGTCATCTTTGTTTACTATTAGAGGTTACAATTTTCTATCCTATTCGACAGTACTCAGTCGTGCGCAAGACACGACTCAGTGCTTTCTAATTTTTTCCGTGCAATACAGGTAACCTTTGTTACCTGTTTGTGCGGAGACGTTTCGAGAGAAGGGGAAATATAATAAATGTTATATTTATTAGAAACATTGATTTAAATGGTTTTTGTGTAGCTTATAGATACACAATTAAACCACCTTAATATAAATATTAATACAATTATTTATCATTTCAAATAATAGGTTTGAAAATTGTCGATTGTTTTGCCTGTCTGGACTCATGTAACCCCTTAAGGGGACAAAATTTTCTACACGGGAGATTAGACACATGATTGCCATCTTTCCAACTGATATTTATATTGATAACTTTTATCACAATTGAGGTGAGAAAGCTTCTAGATGAAGCGTGGAGAGAAACGATTCGTCCCTCCACTATACATGCACCCCGTGAAGCAGTTTGACGGACTGACTAACTGAATGACTGACGCTCTCGGTTCACCGCCTGTACGTATAACATAGTCCATTTTCATTCAAACTATCCGGGGAGTTACAGAGATACGCGCTCCATACCAACTCGACCCTTCGCCTAGTCGTCGTAATTACGCCAGACAACCCCTGCCAACCAGTCACTTTGGTATAATCTCTTGGGCAATGGAGGATCACTTCTACGCAAATTTGACCTACGTCGAGGATGTTGCTTTTCGGCGAATTATTGCGCGGCTTGCTACATCCGTGAAACTGGAGAGAATAATGCACTTGATTGAAGCTTACGCGAATGTAATCCAGTTAAAATGTTTCGCGTGATGTTGGGAAGCGAAATGTTGATAAATTTTTAATACCATTAGCTGTTCTTTAGCATATCTATAACTGTACAACTTTTTTGTTGTTGGGTTGAAGAAATAGATTTTTGTGAAATTGATACAGTTTTATTTTGTTATAAGTTTATTTTTAAGTTAGATATTATTCAATTCAACCCTTTAAGCGACGCATTTTAACCCTTTGACACATACATGTTTGTATGTGCTCTTTTTTTTGTGAAAGTATGCTTTTAGAGATTTTTTGGGTCGCTGAATATGAATCTGAAGTCAGATTTTCAAAATTCAAGATGACGGCCAATATGGCGGACTAAAAATTAAAAAAATAAACTGTTTTTTATGAAACCTAGTAGTTGAGATATTTTTGGGTTGCTGTATCCAAATCTAAGATCATATTTTTGAAATTCAAAATTATTCGTCATTAGCAATTCAAAAAACCCTTACATGCAAAGTTTTTTTAGATTGTATCAAGTTTTGGTCCGCTATATTGAAGAACATTATTTATAATTTCGAGAATCTGTTTTCAGATTTGTATTCAGCGACTCAGGAAACGCTTATATACTTGGTTTCATGAAAAACAGTTAATTTTAGAAATATTTTGATACGCCACATTGGTCGCCATCTTGAATTTTAAAATCTTACTTCAGAATCGTATTCAGCGACCCAAAAACCTCTAAGAATAAATTTTCTTCACAATTTGACGAAAATAAAATTTATTTATAAAAATTAGTAAAAATTTAAATCTTTGTTTCGCAATATTGTATCCGCCATTTTGTATTTTGCAAAATCTGATTTCAGATTCGTGTTCAGCAACTCCTAGAACCTACTAAAAACCAAATTATATAAACAACTATTCGTTTTTCAATGAGAAAAACTAGTTTAAATCAACCGTGCTCTTTTTGGGCACGACATGGGTCAAAAGGTTAATGAATGGTGTAAATTGGTTGATAATATATTTATAAAGGTTTTCTGGTTGCTGAATAGGAATCTAAACTAAAAATTTTGAAATTTAAAATTGCGAATCTAATATGCGACTGACTAAAACTAAAAAAAATACGCACCAATTTATGAAAATATAACATTTGTTATCTTTTTCCGGTTGATGAATACGAATCTGAATTGAAAATTTCAACATTCAAAATGGCGGATTCTATATGGTCGACTAAAAACTTTAAAAGTGCACTCATTTCCGCAAAAATGACATACATTATGTTTTCAGGGTCGCTGAATACGAATCTGAAGTCAAAATTTTAAAACTCAAAATGGCGGATTCAATATGACTGACCAAAACTAAGCCCAAGTAAAATTTATTTGAAATTAATTGAATCATCGAGTAGAAATTCAAGATTTAAAGTGCTGCACGTATGGTATATGGAACATTGTCGATCAAAGGGTTAAAATAAATATGTAACATTTTTGGGATTGATGTGCCGAAATTTTAATGATTTGGAACATTGTTTTCATAAGTTTTCTATTATTTTCTTTATAATAAAACTAAGTCAGTTAGCTAACAATTCGATTTCGGAGAAAGCTTTACGAAGATCTACACATTGTGCAGAATTGTTTCACGTCGAAATCCCCGTGACATATCTAATTGGAGCCACTTTAATAGTAGGACCAGCGGATAGGCTAAGCCTTAAGCTGGTGGATCTACTATGTGAGATCCCTCTAGGCTTACTGCTGCTTTTGGATATTCTCTGGACTCGATTGTAACCTTCGCATGTTTGTATGAGTAAGAAACTTTGTGGTACATTGGTCCCCAATATCTACAAGTGAATCTAGCGTAAATAATATCAGTTATCTTGTTAGTTATTATTTTATCGACCAAATATTAATAAGGGGAACTAGAAATTAGGACATAATTTATTTCATGAAATATATAGATATTTTTCTGTTAATTTATGTTGTATCGGTAGTTATTTATTATTATTTTTTTTATACAAAATAGAGTTGTAAATTTCCGGTTTTTATAATTATATTCGTCAAACATTTTTATATAAGTTAACATTTTTTTATAATAAAAAAAAATTTTTTTTTTCAAATCGAAAAATCCTTTTGCGCACTCATGTTGTAGATACATATAACTTTCATTTTATGTATAATAAAAAATCAATTTTTTCGAAAAACAAAAAAAACAAAAAACAAAAACAAAAAAACAAAAAAAGAACAAGTAAAGGTCCTTTTAAAAAACAGTAATTTTAGTTACATGATAAGTATAGAGTTCGACTATTGTTTAAACAGTAATTTTTTACATCATATTTTTTCAGTGTACAGGATTAATTTTCATGTTTATTATTATGATTAAAATAAAAACAAACGACATCGTTTCAGATGGATTAAAAAGTTTAGAATTGATCGTTTTTTTATTCTTCTCTGTTAAGAAAAGAAATTTACGAATACGATAAAAAGGTAAGCGGAGAGTAAATGAAGAACGAAGTAACCCACAAGGGTGCTATCACAGAGGAAAGTAGTTCATTTATGGCATCCAATTGCGTGTCCTTGTCTTATGGTACGTAAACATTAGTGACCCTTTTAGTACCTTACCTCGCGTCGAGCGAAATTGGCTTTTACATTCGTAATTATCTGCGACGGCGCTGGAGTCGCGCAAGTCGATAATCCGAAGAACGAACCCTCGTTTTTCTGACTCGTTGTTGAACCAACACTAAGTCGTCATCCCCCCCGTATTTACAGTGTACGCTAAATAGTCACACTGGGACTGTCATCGAAATTGCTTTTTTAATTGCCAGACTTATTTTGTCGTTAGACATTGCGAGGGCGGGGCCAAGGATTAAGATACAAAATATTAACATTGAATTTGAAGGGTCGTTAGTTATTTTGTGGTTAGGGTAAAGTGAATTTATGATTCCTAATTAAGTAGCTATACACGTAATAGAAAAAAAAACAGTAATGGTTACTGAAGATATTGTATTTTAAGGTAGTTGCCCCGTGAAGGAGCGTATCATTCAGTTTCTAAATATGAAAATGCTTTCTGTCCTTAATAATTAAACATTTGTTCAATATCGAAATTGCATTGAATGATAATTGAACTACAGTATACATCTTTGTACAAACAATTTAGATTATATATTACAAATTAAATATCAGTTTTCACCGGCACTGAATTTTATCAACCAATAGAATTGCAGTATTTGACGATATACCAGATTTGTTCTCTAATAACTTTAAAACTATGAAGTGAATCGCATTGATATTTTGTCATTTTAATCCCTATAGAAATTACAACTCACAGACAGTTTTTCAACAAAATCTGACATTTGAAACATTAGTTATTATAAAAAATCTGTATTTACAGAACACATTTCCTAGACTATCAGTGTATTTTTATCTAACCTTAGCATTCAATATTTCAGTTCAGAGATAGTCCATCATCCTAAAACTTTTACAAATTATACAGTAATATTTTAAGAACGTTTTCAGAAAGTTTTATCAAATTATGACATTTTACGTTTCACAGGGCAACTACCTTCATATGAAAAAGTAGACGAAATTTTTTTTTTGTTTATTAAATTTTTGTTTACGTTCAGAAAGATAAAAGACCCAATTTGTATTAATGTAAAAAGTTCGTTACTTGTTAATAATAAATAATCATTTTATAAAAAAGTAAGTTTTTTGTCTAGCTAACTGCAGTATATAAATAAATTATATGAAAAATTATATAAAAAGTCCAATTTCTGTTAGTCAAGATTTAATCGTGAAAATATTTTTGATAATGGCTGATTTAATAACAATATAATATAAACACTAATGTACACGTAGAAAAAAGTTTAACAAAATATTATTATGTTTGAAGTAAAAATTACTGAACTTTCAGTAAAGTAGGGTTAAGTGTCAAAGTACTTGAAATATTATTAAATTGTTCAGTAAATTTGTTTGGATTTTCAGTAAATATTCATGTAATTACATAAAATTGTACTAAAAAACAAATAAATTTTACTGAACAATTCAGTAATATTTTAAGTACTTTGACACTTATCCCTACTTTACTGAAAGTTCAGTAATTTTTACTTCAAACATAATAATATTTTATTAAACTTTTTTCTACGTGTATAATAACCACATATTTATTTGACATGCCTAGTTGAATCTAACACAAATCAGTCCAAAATAATGAATTTGCCGTAGTTCCTGTTATTTGCAATTAAAACCAATTTTCTTTATTCATTAACCTTCTGTTCGTCGCGTTGTTTTTAGCATCCTTGTTCAACTGCATAAATCGTACTCGGACTTCTTGCTTTTGTTAGCGATTCGCTAACAACGCGACGAACGGAAGGTTAAAAAGCATCGATCAAAGTGTTAAAAGCATCGAAATATACAAATTAATAAAAATAATAATTTTTTGTCACAAAATTTCGATTAACGAAAGAAGCACAAAAATTTAAATTAGAAACACGGAAAAATTTATCTTTATAACTCTTTAGTACCCGAGCACCCTTCTGAGTCCACTCATTCTTAATCGATTCAAATTATAGAAAATGCAAAATATGTTTTGTTTTGAACATCATCGTATGATAATCCAAACATAGATGGAGCCCTCAATTTAAAAAAAAGTTATGAACCATTTTTTTACTGACTATAAAATTTTCAAAATTAAAAATAATGTTTGCGGCAATAAAGGGGTTATATCTACTGTCTCAATTTTCGATATTTTTTGTTAAAAATTTTTCTGTAAGCTTTTGAGAGCATTTTGCAACATTCTCTCGTATGGATTTGCCGAAATTCAAAATAGTATATAAAATACGGTTCCGAATCTATAAAATTAAGTACCAAACTAATTTTATAAACTACTTTTATTGGTCCCTCCTCTTAACTGATTTCCATATTTAATTATAATAATTATTATTTTATTTACAAATACTTTTTTCAAAAAAAGCAAAAAAAATACGTAAAATAAAATTTAATTCTCATAGCATTGTATATGTTAGGATTTCAAAATATTTATTTAAATTAATTACAGAAATGTTCAGGGATCATTTTACGAAAATCCGACTCTTAATTGGAATATATCTGAGCGCCACGAATCGCCACTGCAGACGACGCAGAAATGTGCATCAATTAATAATCTCTCCTTGGCGAGGGCTTTAGCACGAAATCTTATCATATGTCGGTGAATACTGGTGTAGATATACCTGTTTATTTATGCGTATAGTCGGATTCGCAGGTGTTAGTGTCTGTGTGCGTACATCTAGCGTGTCTGTGTGATTGCACGAGCAGCCCATACCTACCACCGGACCTCGGCGCCCCGCGGGTTGCAGGCGTGGATACTTCAAGCGCTATCTGTTATTCTAATACTGCATTATATATTTGTTTGGGCGTGGGCGAGAGTCACCCGAAGTGTGAAACACGTTGTAACACACGCCAGGTATCTCTGGAATTTCCAGCTGCGTATATTCCTGTCGATCTTCTTCTCTGGAAGATTGTATATCAACGATATTTCGCCTGCACATTTTATATTGCAGATGTGCTTATTGCGCGTAAACTTGTAATTAAGATTATTTATATGTTGAAATGTTTACTTTGTGTGTCAACTGCGCATTTATTTTGCGTAATGAGAAAGAAATGTAAATTTGGTTCTCCGGATTTTTGGTGAACTTTATTTTTCAGTTATGAATTGAAATAAATTTTGCACTCTGCGCAAAAATATATTTCAAATTAGAGCAAGAACTAAAATGAGGATGAGAAATTAATGAAAAAGTGTATATGGTAACCCTGGTAAAAATATTTTTTGAGAAATTTCAGAAAAAATTTCTGAAAACTTCTAACAGTTAAGACTGAAAAACTTTGAAAAACTGTGAATATTGGAACCTATCATAGTTTTTCAGAAATTTTTGTCTTCATTATCAATATCTGAAAATCTTTGAAAATTTCGGTTTGTTGAAACTTTAACAAAATAGTTACTTTTGTATATTTCTCACTAATTATTATGGTTATGTAAAACATTTTTCAAAGTTTTCTATACCAACTGAAATTTTCAGAGATTTTCATTGATCAATCTGATTCAGTATGGGAATCCAATACAAGCTGAATAATACTGTACCAATAAGATTTTCAATGCTAAATATGCATTTTTTTCAAAATTTTAATGAAGTTTGTCTCATCTGAAGTTAATCACAATTCAAAATGAACCAACAACGCTGATTCAGCTTTGTTTTCAATATAGCACCATTGGTTGTATATTTGTATTGAAATTTCTGACTGGAGCGCTATTTTATTTTTCCCAGTGTAATATGTATCGCTGTGATTAGAGTGTAGATTGGTAATTTGTAAACACAACCACAGCCATAAACACACACACACACACACACACACACACAAATACAGTGTAGATAGTTGTAAACAATCAAAAAAGTGCATCATTTGCAGTAGTTGTGCGAATGAGAATTGTGCTT
>JABFPH010000075.1:0-12347 GCA_022817485.1 Elgonia sp. ZL-2020 | reverse complement strand
TGGAATTTGAATTTGGAATTTGAATTTGGAATTTGAATTTGGAATTTGAATTTGGAATTTGAATTTGGAATTTGAATTTGGAATTTGAATTTGGAATTTGAATTTGGAATTTGAATTTGGAATTTGATTGTTTTGTGTTTTTTAAAATTGAATAAATATTCAAAAGTTTGGCAAATTTTTTCACAATATATAATAATTTATAAAAATTTTGAATATGTATAATAGAATTTTAAAAAGGAAATGCCATTTATGATTTTTTAACACTTTTCATTTTCTTCATATTATAGACATGAGACGTGGGAGGAAAAGAAAAATACAATTTCTTCAACTAACAGCAGCAATATTTTATATTCTCAATCTGCTGCTGATGAATCTGGCAACGAAAGTCAACATCTCATTGCTAATGAAGAAGGTATGTTGAATTTTAATTATAACAATTCGCATGGACAAAACCTTGAAGATGCTGATGATTCTTTCGATTCAAACAGCATTCAGGAGAACTATTCTGCAGGTTTGCATGCTGACGACCTAGAGAATGACGATGAATCTTTGGATTCAAGTTCAATTCAGCAGAATACTCCTGTAGGTTTGCATGCAGACGACCTTGAAAATGATGACGAATCTTCGGATTCAAGTACCATTGAGGAGATTACTCCTATAGGTCGTCGAATTGTTGATGTTAGTTTTTTTTTCTCAGAAATTAAAAGAACATACCACGTGCACTATAAGACTTCTCATTGTGAATTTAAACATTGGGATCTCGTGAAAAGTCTTAATCGTGGATTAAAAACACAACTATTCTTTGAATGTAAACAATGTGGCCATGCAACTAGCATATGGTCTGAACCAAAGTCAGACGATGTATTAGATATACAAGAAGCTGCAGTTGCAGGTACCATTTCAATTGGTATTGGCTATTATCAATTACAAGAATTGTTGGCAGCGATGAATGTACCTTGTATGGTTTTTAATACGTACAGTAAACATCGCGAATTATCAATTGAAAATTATATGCATGCTGCTTTAGAAAGCATGCAATCAGCAGCAGCAGAAGAAAGAAGAATGGCTATTGAACAAAATGAATTAATTAATGGTATACCATTCATATCTGTTGTTGCTGATGGTTCCTGGTCCAAAAGATCTTATGGACACAGTTACGATGCTTTATCAGGTGTTGGTGGCATTGTTGGTCATCGTACAGGGAAAGTTTTATATGTTGGTATTCGCAATAAATACTGTGCCTTTTGCGATTTTTATCAACGCAAGGGAATTGAATGTAAACCCCATGTGTGTTACAAAAATTTTGATCGTAATGCAAGTTCTACTAGTATGGAGAGCGATGCCATTGCGAGTGGATTTAACTGTAGCATTGAGATGCATGGCTTGATTTACAAAAAACTTATTGCTGATAATGACAGTAGTGTTTACAAAGCTATTATAGACAACCAACCATACAGAGATCACAATATTATGGTTGAAAAAATCGACTGCAGCAATCATTTATTAAGAAATATGTGTAATAAACTGCGATCTATTGCTGACAATGCTGAACCGCATTTACGTAGAAACAAAGATGTTGTTCAATTGCGTAAACATATTAAACAAAACATTGGAAACATGCGGCATGAAGTCATTGAAGCAGCAAAACGAAGGATGGAAGAAAGTGGAACTAATGAAGAAAAAGCCACAGAATTACGAAAAGATATATTAAATACGTGTCGTCATGTTTTTGGAGAACATGATGATTGTCCTTCTCGCGGATTTACATGTGGATTCCCTTCTGATGTAGAAAGAAATGAAGAAAATTACGTTCCTCAATTAAAAACGTTTGGATTATTTGCTAAGCTAGAGGACATTATGACTTCTTTAAGCGGCAGCGCAGACAGCTTACTTTTACTTCAAACAAATAATCCTGCAGAAGGTTTCAATTCCATCATTTGTAAAGAAATTGGTGGAAAACGAGTGAATTTTGGTTCAAGAGGTTCTTATGACGCAAGAGTATATAGTGCTGTATTGCAACATAATACTCAAGAATCCTTGGTTCAATATTATAAAAGTAAGAATAAACCTGTTCCGCCTGTAATAACAAAGTTACACGAACAACGACAACAAATTGTACGTCGTACAAAAGAATTTCGGAGGGAAAATGGTACACACAGTAGATACACGCCAAGAATGCAAACAGATCAATTTTATGGACCTAGATCGCAACAACCAGATAAAGCTCCAGATGTAGTTGCACAGTTACAGCAAGATCTGATGAATCGCTTGCACAGAAATGCAGATGATTGGGAAAAAATAGAGCAAGACACGCGAGCTCAAAGCCAATCTGAATTGTGGCACGTATTACGCCAAAAGATGTTAACTGCATCTAATTTTGGCATTGTTTGCCGTAAAAAAGATAAAACGCCTTGCAAGAAACTCGTGCAAAGTATTTTGTATCCTTCTGTGAAACAAACTCCTGCAATGAAATATGGACAAGATAATGAAGAAAACGCAAGAACAGATTTATCTGCTTTTCTACAGCAAGATATTGAAATTTGTGGTTTATTCATTGACCAAGACAATCCATTTTTAGGAGCATCGCCTGATGGGTTATTAGATAATAATGGCATAATTGAAATCAAATGCCCTTACAAAGCACGGGATTTGTCAATTGAAGACGCACTTTGTCTATTCCCATCAGATTTGGGTAGAATTTTTGATAAAAATGATGGAAATAGTATGAACAAAGTACATCACTATTTTTATCAGGTCCAAGGTCAACTAAACATAACAAAGCGTGATTACTGCATCTTTACTTTATGGACGCCACAAAGTATGAAAACAATTCGTGTAGAAAAAGATGTACAGTTTTGGGAAAAAGAAATGAAGCCAAAATTAATACAGTTCTATATGAAATGTTTACTTCCAGAAATCTTGGATAGTCGTTATAACAGACATATGCCAATAAGAGAACCAAGTCCAGATAACGTTTCAAATACAACTCTTGTAGCATATGATGCAAATGATATTCATCGTAACAATAATACAGGCGTTCAATTTTGTGAAAACGCATCATCTGTTGAAGAAGTTATAGAACAGAACTTTATAGATGATGAATACGACAATGAACAAATATTCTTCTTCGATGATATACCAAGAGAAGCTCGTGTGGAATATTTCGATAATCGAGTAGCAACATTGCAAGAAATAAAACAAAGAGTATTGGATACTACAAGTGACTTAGACGATAAATCGGTTGACACTTTTATGAAAGTAGTACGAGATACTACAACGTTGAAAACACAAAGTGTTCAATTTATTGGTTACAGAGAAATAGTTGATCCAATTACATCTGGACAAAGCATTCAAATAATGGGTAGTGGCTCAAGTCATTGGAGATGTTTATACTTCGATGGTAATTTGTTACGAATGTACGATAGTGTATTATCAACACGTTTATCTGAAATTGAGAGAGAATACATACAGCTGCGTTTTCCTACTGCTAACTTAAATGAAATAATTTTTGAACATGTACAAGAACAAGATGACAATATTTCTTGTGGTATATTTGCAGCAGCATTTACTACGACAATTGCACTTGGTGGTAATCCAAGTTTTGTTCATTATTCTGAAAACATGCTACTTATGCGGAGGCATTTCGTTAATATTATAGAAAGAAACGAATTGATGCATTTTCCTCTGCATGAAGACGGAAGTATTTTGCAATAAATGTTTGTAAACACTACTACAGGTTAGTATGATATACACTACCATCGTGCTTACCATCGTACAGAAGTACGATATAAAATCGGTAAGTATTATAAAATGATCAAAATTGAAAAAGATGGTACCATCTCCGCACCACTTTAATGAAACTGGATGCAGAACAAGGTGATTTATTTACTAATCATATAATTTGGAGAAACGATACGACCTTGGTTGCGTTTCACAGAAGCAGGCGTTGGTGGGGCCTGTTTCATTTTACTCTTTAAAACAGATAAACTAGAAATATGTTATAGCATTCTGTACTTAAACATGATGTCCAACCAATTAGAACAAGTTACATCACACATATTTCTTCATTATACTCAATACTAATAATTCTTACATTACAACGAGTGAGCATTATTGTATTACATCACGTATAATAAACAAATATTTATAACTTTCTCAATAATTGAAATTGAGGCGTTCTCTATAAGAACGAATTAGTCTTATATAAAGTCTATAAGATTTAGGGTGTTAATATATAGAACATCTCAATTTATTTTACATTTTGCTAAGAGATTCTATTCAGAAACGTTTCGCATCTTGAAACATTTTTAAAAATGAGAATTTCTAAAAAATTCCTATTTAATACTAATCGTTCACAATTACGGAACCAGATTATATGCAACAATAACGTAATAATATCAAATTTCATAATTCGTTGATAAATCTCTAGCGTCGTATATAACGACTCATCATCATCACGCTGACAATAATGTATCCATGGATCTCATTTACGAATGAGTCACTGACGAGTCGTCAGCGCGTAAGTAAATTGAATTTAAATTTTGATATTGAATTTAAATATCAATGTAGAAACTAAGTATTGGAACTGAATTTTAATTTTGATACAGAATTTCAATTTATATATCGAATTTGGAATTAAATTTTAATTTTAATATTGAAATTGATTTCAAATTAGTATTTTTATTTGAATTTGTATTGTACGTGATATTTATACACAATTTTCAGATTGAATTTGAATGCAAACATTGATTTTGAATCTAAATTTTGATTTTACAATGTAATTTCGATAATGAATTCAAATTTTGATAAAAATTTTGTTATTAAATTTGTATTTTTATATTACATAAAAATTTGTATATTGAAATGAATTTAAATTTTGTAATTGATATTAAATTTTGATATAAAATTGAAATTTTGATTTTTCATTTGATTTTTATATTAAATTTGAATTTTGATATTGAATTTTAATTTCAGTCTTGATTTATAATTTAAAATTTAAATTTAATTTAAACTTCATATAGAATTTACATTTCAATTAAAATTTTAATTTTGTTATTAAATTTAAATATGGATATAGAATTTGAATTACGATATTCAATTTGATTTCAAATTTGTATTTCAATTTCAATTTGTTATTAATATTAAATTTTGTAATTAAATTTGAATTTTGCTATTGAATTTGTATTTTCATGTTAAATTTTATTTGAAATTTTCTGTCAAATTTAAATATTTATATTGAATTAAAATAAGATTTTAATTTCTAATTAAACATTTAATTTATTTATTTTTAATTTATTATTTAATTTAAAAATTAAATTAATTTTTAATTTAAATTTATTATGAATTCAAATTATGAATTTGCATCAAATGTATATAATGAATTGAAACAATGAAGTTGTGCGAAGTTCACATTGATTTGCATTGATCAGATTACATATGATCCATTCGTCTTGTCATAATAGTAACATAGGTTATGTTACGCTGCATTTGAGCGCTAGTGCCACGGCCACGATTATTCACGAAATTTCGTTTTTTGCGTTACGCTTCCTCGTGCGCCATCGATTGTAAATAAGTCTGAAGTTGGTCACATTATGTCACGTGCATTTGACAGAAAGTTGACGCACGGGGTGTTTGTTTAGTGCCGTGACATAAACGCCTTTGTGACAGCTCATACCTGTTAAAGGACTAGTGGATTTGGTGTGAGTGAACCTCGCTCACGTGAACAGTAAGGAACAACAACAACAACAAGCTCACACCTGTCATTACGCTGAAGGGGTCAAGTGTATACTTGTAAGTCTTGCGCTGCGATTGCAGATCGTGGAGAACTTGTTGATGCAGACAAATTCGTATAAATGTTTCGGTTTTAAATCTAGGTAAGTAGACAACAACAACATAATAAATATGATAAAATTTTTATTATATGAAATGTTTGTCTTTTTATTTATTAATATCGTTTAATAATAAATTTGTTTAGGTATTATTTTAATCCTTTGGGTATATTTGTCAATTACAATGGACAAATAAAATTTTTCAATTTTTAAAATTGTGTAAGTTGTAATAAAAATATTTCAACAAAATTTTGACACAACATTTGTTTATAAAAATGACAATAAAAATACTCAAAATGAACTCAATATTTACATAAATAAACGAATTATTGCAAAAAATGAAAAAAAAAGAATTGCAAAAACAGCTTATTTGTAACGTACTTGAGTCATTATTAACAAAAATAAATTCGTCAAACTCATAAAAAAAATTTTACTCAAAGAGTTAATTTAGATACTAAATTACAATTTGAATAATGTAATTGAATTATAATTTAAATTTTGATGTTAAATTTGAATTTTCATATTAAATTTTAAATTTGAATTTTTATATTGAATTTACATTGAAATTCCACTTTTGATCTAGAATTGTTATTTTAATATTGAATTATAAATTTGAATTTTAATAACAAATTCAAATTTTGATATTGAATTTTTATTTTTATATCTAATTTAAACTTTGAACTTGAATTTTTATATTAAATTTAAATGATAAAATTAGAACATATAACTGCCTTACATTTTGAAGTTTTCAGCATTTCCAAAGGGAACAATCGGCTGCCTTGACATTCAAGCCCGGTTGAACCACGTGTGTACCTGAATGAACCGGAGGAAAAATGCAGATTTTAATCATTGAGGGATGCAAAGTCATTATCGGATTTCAGAGTCTTCGTGGGAACGATGATGGGAATTGTCAGACTGCAGGCTCCATCCCCACCATCCATAATGCTCGTTCTCCACACTTCTTCTTGATAGTTCCTGGTAGGGCAGCTGATCTTCGTGATACACGTCGTACAAACGTTATAGGTATAAATAAAAAAAGACAAAACATACTTTATATACAAGAAATATATATAAAATATTTATAAAACATAATTTACGTATTTGTTTGTTTGTTTGTTTTTTTTTGGTTTGAGAAAAATATAGTTGACATAAAACAAACCAGTGTATAGTATGCTGAGCCAAATTTTATGAAATTTGTGTTTGGTTACTTTTTTTTGAGAAAACATGATGTGATAAAAAATAATCAAATGTAGCATTCTAAACTGAATAAATTGTTTGCATATAAAATTACTTTTTTTTGCATATAAAATTTAATCTAAGAAGCAAACAAACAAACTCATCTTGCTATATTGAGTAAATTTTTACACAAAAAAAAATTACTTTTTTGCGAAAAATCATTATTACAAACAAATAAACAAACCCAGTGTAATAAATCAAATCAATTTTTATATAAAAAATTACTTTTTTTTTATATAAATCAATGTGACACACAAAAAAACAACTCTAACTTATGAAATTCAGCTAATATTTACATAAAAAATGATTTTAAAAAAAATTGAACTCACAGACACACACACTAACCCAGCATATTAACCGAGCCAATTTTAATATAAAAAATTACTTTTTTTCAAAAAACTCATATTGACAAACGAACAAACAAATCCAACGTATAAAATGTACCAAAAATTTACATAAAAAAAATGATTGTTTTGAAAAAAAAATTGAACTAACAAACTCACAAACTAATCTCGCGTACTAAACCAGGCCAATTTTGATATAATAAATTATTTTTTCGTACCTCCAGTAGCGGATAAACTCGTGATGTGATTGGCCCCTCGCTTCGCTCACAGCCAATCACAGCACTCATTGGAGAATCAGGTAACAAGACAGCTTTTTTTGCCCCGGAAATTCATTTACTTTACTCTCGTTACGAAAAACAACAGCAGCGCTTTAGGTGCTGGTGGCGACCAAGTAAAGTTAACATCGCACTTATCAGTCATCGTGAAATTGAACAGTCGTAATGGAATTCTAATTTTTATATTGAATTAAAATTTAAATAAAAATTTTGACTTAGAATTTAAATTTTAATATTGAATTTTATATTTGATATTAAATTTGAATGTTAATATCAAATTCAAATTATTTGATAATTAATTTTTATTTTTATATTTAATTTAAACTTTGATTTCGAATTTTTATATTAAATAAAAATGATAAAATTAGAACATATAACTGCCTTTAATTTTGAAGTTTTCAGCATCTCTAAAAGGAACAATCGGCTGCTTTTTCATTCAAGCCCGTTTGAACCACGTGTCCACCTGAATGAGCCGGAGGCAAAATGCTGATTTTGAGGGATGCAAAGTCATCGGATTTCAGATTCTTCATGGGAACCGTGATGGGAATAGCCAGATTACAGCTCCATCCCCACCACCACAATGCTTGCTCTCCACTCTTCTTAATAGAGTCTTCATGGGAACAGTGATGGGAATTGTCTGTCTGCAGGCTACATCCCCACCACCTACAATGCTCTCTCTCCACCCTTCTTATTAAAAGTTCCTGGTAACGCAGATGATCTTCATGATACACATCGTACAAACGTTATAGTTATAAATAAAAAACGACAAAACATACATTTTATACAAATAATATATAAAAAATAATTATAAAACTTAATTTTTGTATTTTTTTCATTTGCTTGTTTGTTTGTTTGTTTTTTTTTTTTTTTTTTTTTGAGAAAACATGATGTGATAAAAAAATAATCAAATATAGCATTCTAAACTGAGTAAATTGTTTGTATATAAAATTAATTTTTTTTTGCATATATATTGAATTTTTATTTTTGATTTGAATTTAAACTTTGAATTTGAATTTTTATATTAAATTTCAATGACAAAATTAGAACATATAACTGCCTTTAATTTTGAAGTTTTCAGCATCACCAAAAAGGAAAATCGGCTTCCTGGACATACAAGTCCGGTTGGACCACCTGAATGACTCGGAGGAAAAATGCTGAGGTAGAATTGTACAATCGTTGTACAATCTGAAAGTCAGAATAATCATTGAGTGATAGGAATTTATTAATAATTCATTATTAATGACCGTATTCGGCAGGCTCCATCCCTACCACCTATAATAATGCTTGCTCTCCACACTTTTTCTTCAATGTTCCTGGTAGCGCAGCTGAACTTCGTGATACACGTCGTATAAATGCGTTATAGGTATAATTAAAAAACATAAATTTTGTATTTCTTCCTTGATTTTGGAAACTGATTTTGATATTTTATTTTGTTTGTGGAATTTGATTTCGATTTTAGAATTTGATTTTGAAATATAATTTGATTTTTATTTTATAATTTGATTTTCATTTTGGAAATTCAGTTTTAATCGGAATTTTAATTTGATTTTGGAATTTTAATTTAAATTTCGAATTTCAATTTGCTTTTGGAATTTGATTTTGGAACTTCAATTTGATTTTGGAATTTGATTTTGATATTTCTTTTTGTTTTTGGAATTTGATTTCGATTTTAGAATTTGATTTTGTTTTTGGAATATAATTTGATTTTGGAATTTTAATTTGAATTTCGAATTTCATTTGGCATTTGAAAATTTATTCCAATTTTAGAATTTGATTTTGAATTTGGAATATAATATCTTTTTGGAATATGATTTTGATATTCCAATTTGATTTTGAAATTTCATTTTGATATTTTATTTTGTTTGTGGAATTTTATTTCGATTTTAGAATTTGATTTTGATTTTGGAAATTTAGTTTTAATTGGAATTTAAATTTGATTTTCGAATTCTAATTTAAATTTCAAATTTGAATTTGCTTTTGGAATTTGTTTTTGATTTTAAAACACGATTTTGTCCATGGAATTTGTTTTCGATTTGGAAATTTGATTTTGATATTTCATTTTGTTTTTGGAATTTGATTTCAATTTTAGAATTTGATTTTGTTTTTGGAATATAATTTCATTTTGGAATTCGATTTTATAATTTGATTTTCATTTTGGAAATTCAGTTTGAATTGAAATTTGATTTTGGAATTTTAATTTGATTTTCGAATTTCATGTGGCATTTGGAAATTTATTTCGATTTTACAATTTGGTTTTGAATTAGGAATATAATTTCATTTTGAAATTTGATTTTGATTTTATAAACTGATTTTCATTTTGGAAATTCAGTTTGAATTGGAATTTGATTTTGGAATTTTTATTTGAATTCCGAATTTTATTTTGCATTTGGAATTTTATTTCGATTTTAGAATTTGATTCTGAATTTGGAATATAATTTCTATTTGGAATTTTATCACTATTATGGAATTTCTATACGATTTTGGAATTCGATTTTGATATTTCATTTTGTTTGTGAAAATTGTTTCCGATTTTAGAATTTTATTTTGATTTTGAAACTTCAATTTGATTTTGGAATTTGATTTTGATTTTAAAATTTGACTTTGTTTTTGGAATATAATTTCATTTTGGAATTTGATTTTATAATTTGATTTTCACTTTGGAAATTCAGTTTTGATTGGAAATTGATTTTGGAATATTAATTTGAATTTCGAATTTCATTGTGCATTTGGAATTTGATTTCGATTTTAGAATTTGATTTTGGAATATAATTTTATTTTGGAATTCGATTTTAATTTTGAAATATGATTTTGTTTTTGGAATTTGATTTCGATTTTAGAATTTGATTTTGATTTTATAATTTGATTTTCATTTTGGAAATTCAGTTTTAATTGGAAATTTAATTTGATTTTGGAAAATGATTTTGATTTTAAAATACGATATTGTCCATGTAATTTGTTTTCGATTTGGGAATTTGATTTTATAATTTGATTTTCACTTTGGAAATTCAGTTTTAATTGGAAATTGATTTTGGAATTTTAATTTGAATTTCGAATTTCATTGTCCATTTGGAATTTTATTTCGATTGTAGAATTTGATTATGAATTTGGATTTTTATTATGATTATGGAATTTCCATATGATTTTGGAATTTGATTTTGATATTTCAATTTGATTTTGAAATTTGATTTTTATATTTCATTTTGCTTTTGGAATTTGATTTCGATTTTAGAATTTGATTTTGATTTTGGAATATAATTTTATTTTGGAATTTGATATTAATTTTGAAATATGATTTTGTCTTTGGAATTTGATTTCGATTTTAGAATTTGATTTTGAAATATAATTTTATTTTGGAATTTGATTTTGATTTTATAATTTGATTTTCATTTTGGAAATTCAGTTTTAATTGGAAATTTAACTTGATTTTGGAATTTTATTTCGAATGTAGAATTTCATTTTGCATTTGAAATTTGATTATGATTATGGAATTTCTATATGATTTAGGAATTTGATTTAGATATTTCATTTTGTTTTTGGAAATTGATTTCGATTTTAGAATTTGATTTTGATTTTGGAATATAATTTTATTTTGAAATTTGATTTTGATTTTATAAATAGATTTTCATTTTGGAAATTCAGTTTGAATTGGAATTTGATTTTGGAATTTTTATTTGAATTTCGAATTTCATTTTGCATTTGGAATTTTATTTCGATTTTAGAATTTGATTCTGAATTTGAAATATAATTTCTATTTGCGATTGTATTACTATTATGGAATTTCTATACGATTTTGGAATTTGATTTTGATATTTCATTTTGTTTGTGGAAATTCTTTCCGATTTTAGAATTTGATTTTAATTTTGGAACTTCAATTTGATTTTGGAATTTGATTATGATTTTAAAATTTGACTTTGTTTTTGGAATATAATTTCATTTTGGAATTTGATTTTATAATTTGATTTTCACTTTGGAAATTTAGTTTGAATTAGAAATTTACTTTGGAATATTAATTTGAATTTCGAATTTCAATTTGCTTTTGGAATTTGATTTTGGATCTTCTATTTGATTCTGGAATTTGATTTTGATATTTCTTTTTGATTTTGGAATTTGATTTCGATTTTAGAATTTGATTTTGTTTTTAGAATATAATTTCATTTTGGAAATTCAGTTTGAATTGGAATTTGATTTTGGAATTTTAATTTGAATTTCGAATTTCATTTGGCATTTGGAAATTTATTCCAATTTTAGAATTTGATTTTGAATTTGGAATATAATTTCTTTTTGGAATTTGATTTTGAAATTTGATTTTGATATTTTATTTTGTTTGTGGAATTTTATTTCGATTTTAGAATTTGACTTTGATTTTCATTTTGGAAATTTAGTTTTAATTGGAATTTAAATTTGATTTTCGAATTCAAATTTGAATTTGCTTTTGGAATTTGTTTTTGATTTTAAAACACGATTTTGTCCATGGAATTTGTTTTCGATTTGGAAATTTGATTTTGATATTTCATTTTGTTTTTGGAATTTGATTTCGATTTTAGAATTTGATTTTGTTTTTGGAATATAATTTCATTTTGGAATTCGATTTTATAATTTGATTTTCATTTTGGAAATTCAGTTTGAATTGAAATTTGATTTTGGAATTTTAATTTGATTTTCGA
>JABFPH010000073.1:0-12415 GCA_022817485.1 Elgonia sp. ZL-2020 | reverse complement strand
ACATGCGCAGTAGGTTTTTGATAATTGAATACATGCGCAGTAGTGTTCTATTGGTTAGATGCATGCGCAGTAGTGTTGTATTGGTTGGATAAATGTGCAGTAGTGTTCTATTGGTTAGATGCATGCGCAGTAGTGTTAACCAATAGAACATTACTACGCATGTGTCCAACCAATAGAACACTACTGCGCATGTATCCAACCAATAGAACACAACTGCGCGTGTATTCATCCAAAAATTGTATAACTCCATATATATAGGACTGAAGAATTTTATTAGTTCGAACTCTAAATAGTTCGAACATTCTAACATGTTAGAACAGTATTTTTTAATCATGTTCGAACTTTTGGTCAAGCCTAATACATATATATTTTAAAGAACAAAGAGTGTATCGAATTTAGAAATTCGAAGAATTATTGTCACATTATAGTATTGGTTTTTTTTTAAATTATTGAGACGGGGTAAAAATGCTCAACATAAATTATTTAAAAAACAAGTAAAAACATGATTTTTATTCATTTATAATATAAATGAACATTTCACGCATTTATTGCACTAATTAGATTAAGCAAAAAATTGTCAGTAAAATTTTTATATAAAATTGAAAATTTATCATTTTTACCCCATCTACCCCTCATAAATAAAATGACTGCAAAACAAAATTTTAATTTTCATTTTTTAAAAAATTTTTTTCATTTTTTCTATTTTTCTTATTTTATTTATGGTCATTTTATACTTTTAAATGTTTTCAACTATACAAAGAAGAAAATGAGAGTATATTTTAACTAAAATTTTCGGCAATTATTATCGTACATACATACTATTATGCAAATATTTCCATTTAAACTACACGAAAACGTTAAAAAAGTTACTTTAAAATTTTTTTTTTGGTAAAACGCATATGTTTTTTACAATTTGATTGACCTATATTCGACGGATATCTGGGACCCTATTCTTGAATTTACGCGTGCGCCGACACGTTTAAATTTGAACGTGGTTGAGATGATTTGGCAACTGCGCATTATCAGTTTTAACGTAACAAAGAAGTTGTCCGTTGAAAAACTGAATTCTGTTTGAATTGTTTGAGCTAAAATCTGTGATTTGTGCTAAAAAAATGTTTTCTACACATCAAAACGTAAGTTAATATGAAATATTGTATCTAAATATAAAATTAAATAGTGAAATAATTAAAGAATAATCAATAAGGTTCATCAATATGAGATATTGTATCATTTAACCTCAAAATTTCTGCAGATGAATATTTTTTATTCCAATGTTAACAAATTTTAAATGAAGTGAATAACAATAATTAAAAGCAATAAAAATAATACATAAATTGTAAGTTATTTTAACTTCAAAATTTAATGTGTTGAATATTTTTAAATTTAATTTAAAAAATTATTATGGTATTTTACTTATAATAAATGTTTCAAATAATAACAAGCTAGTTGTTACTTATTTTTTTAGCGATATGATATAATTTTAAATGTATAAACTTGAAAATAAAAGCCACTTTATGAAAAACAACATATTAATCCTTGAAATACATGTAACAGCTGATGAACGTATTGACTAATTTGTATTTATGCACTTATTGTCTACGTTTTTGTACAATTTTGTTACAGTTAAGATGCTTAATATATTTTTGTAATAGGGCGATTTTTGAAAGTTATTTAACATTGGAATTTTATTTTACAATGTATATATCACAAAGATATTTTTTCTGTAACGTATACTTGAAAATCTAAGTGGATACATAAAGTGTCATATAATGTAATTATCACTATTACTAATTTTAATCCATAACTAAAGTATAATTTTACAGTTACTTTGTACATATTGCATAGAATGCTTGGAAATATAAATTTTCCTCACAGTGGTTTAATAGCAGTATTAAATTTTGTTGTGTTTAAAAAGTTGTAAGTAAAACTGTTTAGAAATTTTAAATAATTTCAAGGTACAACATTTCAACAATATTCTACATATATCTCTAAATATTCATAAAAGTTTCTAAAAATATCGACATGTTTTTAAATTTTGAAAAAAGTAACACAGAACTTAGAATATTTTAGAGGAATTCATACATTTGTATACATTTTTAAATACATTAAAAAACATTGTAAACATTTTTGAAAATGTTTATTATTAAAATGTTGTAAAATTGATGCACAATTCATATTTATAGATTAATAAAGTTCAATAAATAAACACAACAAAGTTCAATACTGCTTGAAAGTCTGTCATTTTGTGGAATGAATTCTTATCTTTGAATTGTAGTTTTAATTAATGTTGCAGTTCAAATTAACTAGTTTAGCTATTTGGGTTGAAGTTCCCTTAATTGCTATTTTGTATCATTTTTTATCGAGAGATATGTATATGACCTATTGGGATTTAACATGTTTTGATACGCCACCTGGATCAGAACTATTCTTTTTATGCACTATAGCTTGAATATATATTTAGTACGGGAAATATTAGATGAAAAAACATTATTTCATTATATAAAGTATATTTATGCATATAGAAGCATTAAAAATTAGTTTTTACATTTAATTTTTCAAATAAAAATTTGAATTTTTTTAAAATTGTAGTAAGCCACGCCCGCATGTTAAATCCCAATACGTGAAAATATGAATTAAATGTTTTTCAAAATTTATTAAGTTCACAAGTGAATGAAAATATATTAGGGTAGATTTCAATGACTAATAACAGACCACTCATTCATTTTTAAAATGATTTATTGTTTCATGACTACGTTATCAGCGTAGGTTTCAATCGTAATTAATAAAATTATACGTAATTTATAATATTTTATAATTTCACTTATACAAATTTATTATCATATATTATTCGTGTCAAAGACCAGAATACAGAAACCAACAGTCAAAACATTGTAATTAAACAATGAATGATTATTGTGAAATTAAAAAAGTGGTCTGTTATTGGTAATTAAGATGAACACTGTTAGATTGAATACAGACATGAATTAATAAATTGAATTAATATATTTTTTAAATGTAGCAAAATGCAGGACAAAAGTCTCCAAGCAGTGTTACAAGGAGTACCGGAAAAACTGCAGTAAAGAAGGTTACTGAAGAACAACAAGAAGCTATAGTTGAGTTCATTCACCGAAACAGAAATATGATAGAACGCAAATTTTCAGCTTCTTATTCGAGAAAGAAATGTGATCAAGATTGGGAAGATCTTGCAACTGTGTTAAACAGTATCCCAGATGGTGCGACTAAAACTTTTCAGCAGTGGCGAAAGGTGTTGTTTCTTTTTTCATTTTTTTAATCCTTTTAAGAATACCGAATTTTTTGCATAAAAAAATATATTTAGAATATTGCACCACATTTTACTAATAATAATATATTCAAGTATTTTCAATTATCAAAATTAGCGTAGATTGTTAACGTACAATTTAATTTCTTTTTCTTGTTTCTCAGGAATACCTGTTTTCATGTAATTAAGTAAAAAATGTGAATATCAAAGAAATATTATAAATTAAACTTTTATATTAGCTGTAATCTACTTGATTACATAATAATGAACTCACCTAATAATCTCTACTTTATTTTTAATATTAAAGAGAAGAAATTATTTTCAAGACTATAAAGTGATTTTAACGTAAAAGGAATGAAAGTATTAATATTATAAAACAATTGAAGTACCAATGTAATTTCACGAAAATCTAAAAATGTATTCTTTACAGTATTGGCAAGACATCAGAGGAAGAGCTAAATCAAAATATTCTCGAATTATAAAAGATCAAAATAAAACTGGTGGGGGAAAGAAAAGACGAGAAGAGTTAACCACGCTTGAGGAAGCTATTTTAGCAACTATTAAAGACGCAGTTATATGTGGTCACGAAGGAGTAAAAGAGTCAACAATTTCTATGTCCCATTTGGAGGAAAACGAAGTAATTACTGTTTAACGTAAAATGTAATTTCAAAATTACACAAGTAATTGTTTCTAAACTTTTAACACTATTTCTTTTGTAGCAGGACGAAAATGAAGAAAATGTGCCCCCAAATGAGCAAAACGAATGTGTAGAAATGGCACAATCAGATGAGCACAACGTCAGTTTTCAGGAAGAAGATGAAGAACAATCGGAAGAATGCTATCATGATGCCGAAGACGAATTCGATTACGATGAGGATACCGAGTTATTAACAGATGACGAAGTCGGTAATACTAGACAAGACTTAGATTCTGCACCCACCATCAGAAGGAAGTTATGCAAAAAACCAGCAGATGAAATTGCTGCTTGTTCAAACGAAACATTACAAATCACTGAAAAGTACTACACGGATATAGTAAGACTCCGTGAAGAAGATTTGAAATTAAAAAAAGAGGCGTACAAATCTTGTTTGAGCGGAAAACTTTCTTGCTGTATACTGTAAGATGCTGCAGTACCATAGCATCGTTGTATCACTTGTTTTGTTCAACTTTTATTCAGTAGATCGGTTAAAAATTTGTTTTGCCTTGCTTAAAATCACTTTACAATTTAGATATTTGTTTCATTTCTCTTTTCTCGACCAATACGTAATACTAATTATTATTTTACAAAAGATACAAATAAGTATCACAGCGTGTTACAGAAAAATCATTCGTTGTAAGAGTTAATTTTTAGATTATTTTTATCTAAAAAAGCAAATATTAAAACTTAATGCGAGCGCAAGTTTTAATACCATTTAAGTTCACCAGCAAGTCGTTCTTAGTCGTAATAGCATTTTACACCAAATTGTTTACAAATATTGTAATTAATTTATTACTACATTATGTCCTTTGTTAACTTGTGATTGCAGTGTAAAATGCATGACTGTTTCTGTGATTATTATAGTCCTTATCAGATCGTATCTAATATAAAAAATTGTGTGTTGTTAACGATTAAAAGTTTTATATTTTCATAATGTATAAGTTATTCTTAAATCTGTAATACATGTTATAGATTGTTATAAGTTAAACATTTGGAGATTCAAGGCTGTAATAGAAAGTAAGATGTGATTAAAGAATCAGTGAACGAGATAAATAATGTAAATCTTTATTTTTTGAATAAATAGAAAAAAAATTTCAATACACTTGTTTAATATAACCATTTCAATGATTTAGATTAACTGAAATATGTATGTACAAAATTATCGCGAACTCTTCTGCCGGAAAGTACATCGTCATTAATGTTTTCATTTTCGCACACACGATTGTCAAGTCTTTCATTAGGAATTTCCTCATAATTATAGTTCCTTTCATTCTGTCTGCGAAGGTTGTACAAAACTACACAGGCATTTATTATTTTAGAAGCAAAAGATGGGTCGTAGTGTAGAACCCTATGTTTTAATAAACATCGAAATATCATTTTCAGCACTCCATTTACTCGTTCTATGGTAGCACGAGCAGACATGAAAATAGAATTATATAAATCTTCGGGAGTATCTTGTAGCACATTTCTGAATGGAGTCATGAGCCATGGTCGAATAGGATAACCCGAATCACCTGCAAAATATTTTTTTTTCTTTTTTTTTACAATAGTATATGATAGGCGAGGGTATCAAAGTCTTAAGAAGCCAAGAAGAACAAAATCTCACAAGCGAGTGAGGCAGTAACTTCACTTCATTCATGCATATGATTTTTTTTTTTTTTTTTTTTGCGAAAGTGCATTTTAATATTTCCGTCATATTTTCACTTGTATTTTTCCTATCCTTAGTACACAATCTAGTATTTCAAAAGAAATATAAATTTCTTTTATGTAGTACTCATTCTTACTCACCTAATAAATGAAAAGATTCGTGGGGCCATCTACGATAAATACGTTGCATAGCAAGGTTTGCCGAAGACATTCGCCATATATGGGAGTCATGCGTACTTCCCGGATACTTAGCATTTACGTGTAGTATTTTAAGGTCTGAATCACATATCTAAAATTATGGTTTAAATATTTAACAATGCATTCTATGTTATATGCAAATAATTCAATGTATATTACTTTTTTTTGACATTTTTTAAGTGAGTTTGTGTCATACCTAACTAAAAAAAGAAAAATAATTTACTAGTTCTAATATAATTATAATAGCTATATTATGTTTTGATATTTGCAAATTGGAGTAATTCGACTTTACGCACACATGTGACGAAAAGTATGTCACATTGTTGAAACATTTAAATTAATAACTTTTTATAATAAGAAATGAACTGAGTCATGAAAACTATTGTAATATGCATAAATTTAATATGTTTTGGTCAAATTTGCGTGCCAGTACTTACAAATTTCACCACTCATGGCTCTGTAGTCTTTGTGCAAATAGCCTATTGATCTTACGTCAAAGGATTAAGCATTTGAGAAATTAGTTAAGCATATTAATGTTTTTAATATACCTGAATGATATTTATATAATTGCGTACAAGTTGCTGCGTCGCAGTCACGTGGTACAATATATCGCTTTTTTGACAAAATGAATCTGTTAAACATGATTCATAATCCATTTTGTGCTGCTTACGATTTCTTATAATAATTTTATTATATTTTTTGTAATAAACCTTTTTAATATGGTAATACGTTTTGCAGACTCATCTTTCATATTTTATAATATTTTCTCAAAAATAAATGAAAATATAAATTCAGATATTATACTTACTAGTTGTACATTTATAGAGTGATACCCTTTTCTGTTAACATACATGTACTCAGGGTGTAATTCATCGTTAGTAGGTGGTGGCACTATTGCCACATGCGTGCAATCAATGCAACCTATTGCTCGAATGTCGTGTTTATTAACAAATCTGCGATTGATACATTATATCGTATTTAAATATATAGATATTAATATATATATACATATGCAATTCATGTTAAAAATATGCTATTACAATTATTAATATTACAGTAAAACTAACCCATTCCTACAATGAACAAGCTCTTCATAAGTACTTGGAAATTTAATGTATTCATTTAAAATATCGTCTTCATTTAATGCTTCAACAACCTCATGCAAGGCTTTCGATACAGTTGGTTGGCTTACGCAATTGAATATATTGAATCCAACTTCACTTTGATAAGAACCACTAGCAAAGAATTTTGTGGCTATTAACACCTATGAACAATTTAGCATTATTTCTTGAAAACTAAATTATTATTTAATTATCAAGGAATAAAAAAATAATTATCAATTATCATATAAATTCAAATTTTTGTCCTTTATTTTTTATTTATTAATTTATTTATTTTTAAATTTAAGAAATTCAAATTCACCTTATCTTCAATATCTAAAGCAGACACTCTAGAACTGCGATTCATAAATGGTTCAACCATTGTAATAACCTGATCCATTTGTCTTTTTTCCAAACGGAAAATTTTTTTAAAGTTTCGATCGCTTAACTCGAATGCATTGTAACGATTCTGAAAGTAACTTTGTCGTTCCTGTCGTTCGTTGATAATGTCTAAGACTACAGCTGCATTAATCAAGGCATTCATCTCTTAAGAAATAATCAAATTCAGTCCATCGTGATTATAATAAATTTTACATCTTTTAATGATGATAGCATTGTTGTAAAGGATTTACATAAAATTTATATAAAGATTACTCCCAATTGTCCTGCAAAATTTACATAAATCGTTTACAAAAATTGTTTACATAAATTTTACATACATTTTTCACATAAAGTTTAATTGTTTTTCTATATCTCTATTATTTTTTTAATTTTTGAATTTATATGTTAAAAAAAATATTTTTTATTTTCATTTAATAATTTTTTTTGAATTTGTATTAATATTGCAGCCCACTTTCGTGTAATCTTTGTGAAAACTGTACATAAATCATATACTTAAAATTTAAAAAACAAATTTTAAATCAAAAATATTTAAAAAATATTCAAATAAAAATTTTTATTATAATTATTTTATTATAATAAAAATTATGATTATCAAATTTGTATAAATCAGGTGGGCATTGTACGTTGATTTTTCTTTCACTGTAACAACAAGGTGTCTTATTTATCAAGACACTTTGAGAAAAGACACAAAGAGTATCTTGTAATAAGCCATTTTTTAATAAAACGATACTAAAAAATTTCTAAATATTTTCAAATTAAATACTTGTTTTCGCAGTGTTTTATAAATGAAAACTAAATGAATCATCTCATTGGTAAAGAAAAAAATAACATTGTTACAATTGTTAATTATTTTTTATCTTTGGAATAAATATATATATATATACATATAATGATACAGTATTAAACTATAATAATAATATAAGTTATAATATGATACATAATAACAACAACTGAAAGTATGCAACCAAAAAATTAGATACTGAAAACATAACCTAATAAAAATGTAATAAATGTAATAATAAATTACATTTATATGTAATAAATAAAAACTAATAAAAACTGTAATAAATGCAAGGAAAATAACAATATATTAATAACTAGCAATAACATATATTGCTTAAATGACGAATAAATTGAATTAATAAAAATGTGGTTTACTTGAAAGTACCGTTAAGTTTAACTAACTTTACTGCATATAATGAAGCTTTTTAAATTTTTATTGTGTGTATGAATAATAGTAATTATAAACAATAACATATATTTAATTACTACAAAAACTACACGTACATTTTATGTACAAACAAAATCAACTTCTTTGACAGCTTGCTCCAATACGTATTTCTAAAAATTCTCAATGTTTGCAATGTTGCCAAACTTTAATCGTGCCGCGAACGTCTAAATTTAATCGTGTCTGCGCACGCGTAAATTCAAGAATAGGGTCCCTGACCACTGTTACACGGAAAAAACTCAAAACGCCTGAGCCGTGAATAGCAGACGCCTGACGCTTTTGGAATAGGACAAAAAATTATAACATCTAAAGGTAAACAAAGATGACAAAAATGAAATTCTCCTTTTCATCATTTTTGTTTATCTTTAGAGGTTATAATTTTCTGTCCTATTCTAAAAGCGTCAAGCGTCTGCGATAAACGACTCAGGCGTTTTGAGTTTTCTCCGTGTAGACTGTTATAAGATCGATGTCACACTAATATCTAAATAATTTTAAACCAATTTTTGATCAATGTACTGTCTAATTTCTAAGCAACTTATGTCCAATTTTTAATTGATCCTAACTAATATCTGACCAGTATTTGATCTATATCCGACCAATTTTTATTCAATTTATGAACAATTTCCGACCAGTTTCTGAAGAGAATCTAAAAATTTCTGACCAGCACTAACCAATTTTAACCAAATTCTGACATATTGTCTGAAATTTCTAAGAAATTTCAAAACCAATTTCTGTGAAATTTTTAACCGATTTCTATCTAATATCTGATTAGGTTTTAATATATTCAATTTTTATTCAATTTCTAATCAATTTGTGACCAGCTTTGATGAATTTTTAACCAATTTTTCACAAATATACGAGCAATATCTGAGTAATTTGAAATTTCCAATTTAATTCTGTGAAATTTCTTTGTAATATCACAGACCAATTTGGAAACAATTTCTGACCAGTTTCATATTAGTGTCTAACGAATTTCCAACTTATTTCTGACCAATTTCTAATTAATTCCAAACCAATTTCTGACCAATATCTGACCAATTTTTTACCAATTTTCTAACTAATTTTTAAGAAATTTCTAACTAATTTCTATGTAATTTTTTACCGATTCCTGATTTATATTTGCCCAGTATCTGATCTATATCTGATCAATTTCCGACCAGTCTCTAAAGAATTTCTATAAATTTTTTAACAATATCTGACCAGTTTTTTTTACATATTTCTGTTAAATTTCAAATCCATGTCAGATCAATTTTGATACAATTTTTGACAAATTTCATATCTGTATCTGACGAATTTCCAACTTATTTCTGACAATTTCTAATCAAGTTTCAAGGCAATTTCTGCCCAATGTTTTATCAATTTCTGATCAGTATCAAACGAATTTTTAACCGATTTCTAACAAATTTTCAACTATTTTTTACCAATATTTGATCAATATCTAACTAGTTTTTATTCTAACGTCCGACCAATTTTGTAACAATTTCTTACCAGAATTTGATCAATTTCTAAACAAATTCTGATAAAATTTCAACTAATTTCTGACCAGTATCTGATCAACATTTAACCAATTTTTAAAATATTTTTGTCCAATGTTCGATGACAAATGGCCAATGACTAATAGCAAATACTTTAACAGTATTTAACAAATTTCTGTCAGAGTTATAATCACTTCCTGACTTATATCATATACAAATTTCAAATCAATATTGACGTTTTTCTAACCAATATCTTACCAAGTTTTAACCAATTTCGTCCAATTTCTGACCAGTTTCTGATCAGAAATTAATGATGTATTTTTTTAATGTTTAAAATATTTTTGACCACTATCCGACCAATATCTATTGAATTTTGAACCAATATCAGACCAATTTCAAAACAGTATCTGACCAATATCTAACCAACATTACTTGACTGATATCTAACCAAAGTAAATAGTTTCATTTGAAAACGATTTTTTAGATGTATTCCATAAATACTGCAATTGACGTGTATCAGATTAATATTTGACCATTACCGAGGGTGCTTACGATAGTGCTTTGAGTATACACATTGTGTATACTCGAAAAATTTTAATTGGCTCATTATATGATGGCTCTATCACATCAACCAATGAAATTGTTTCGAGTATACACAATGTGTATACTCAGGACACTATCGTAAGCACCCCGAGTAAATAGTTTATTATTATTTTATGAAAATCAAAACATCTTTGTCAGAAATTTAATTTAAAACTCTTAAAGTCTTTCCTTAAAAATAGTATTTTTTCACAATTTATACCTATAAAGAAGGCTAAAAGATCTTAACATTCTTTGAACGTCTTAAACGTGTTTTATATTTATCAAAATATTAATTATTATGTAATTGTTTATATTCTCTGAAATTTTATTTGGGACTGAGCCCCATCTTGCCCCTCTGTACATTATTTATGAAAATCTCTAAAAAAAAATCTGAAATTGAAAATAATGAAATTTTTTTTTAAAAATGCTAAACTATATTACTTTTTACATATTATTGCACAAGTATTATTTTATATTTTTTTTCTATATTTTTCTGTTTCAAACTTACTCCGAGATTTTCATACATAATTCAAAACTCTGAAAGTCTGTTAAAATTGGCACATTTTCAGTATTTCTCAGACTTTTTTCAGAAAGTCTGAACTTTTTTACACCAATAATTTTTCAGAAGGGGACTGATAGAGATTTGCAAATTTTTATAAAAAAAGGTTAGAGAATGACATAAGTTATCAGAGATTTTTTGTACGAAAAATCCTGCTAAAGTCTAGCTAAACTTCTATAGCATTTATTCCTATCAAAAGTCTGGCTTTTAAAAATGTACAGAAAAAATCACAAGAAATTTAAATTCCTTAGAGATTGACAGAGATTTGCAGAGATATGCAGATTTTTTCAAAAATTGTGAGGGAATGACAGAAATTAGCACAGATTTTTTCACACAAATTTCTGCAAAACTGCAAAATTCTAGCAATTATTTTTGTCAAAAATCTGATTTTTGAAAATATGCAGAAGAAATCATACGGAAAATTTACATTGATGAGAAATTGATCAAGATTTGCTGATTTTTTCAAGAATGATCATGGAATTGAAACACAGAGAAAAATATCCTGTGATACACACACGCCAACTTGTCAATGTGACAGGTTACGGCATTTGGCTATTTTGTATGCACTATTTTTGTAGTGTCTCCAAGCTGTCCTGTGATACACACAGCCCAGGCCTCTTGTCACATTGACAAGTTGGCCTGTGTGTATCACAGGATATTTTTCTCTGTGAAGAATTTTGTAGAGATATCTTGTGAAACTTCTAAAAACTCTGGCTTTTATTTTTGTCAAAACTCTGACATTTGAAAATGTATAGAAAAATTCACGAGAACATTACATTGGTTAGAGATTGACAGAGTTATGCAAATTTTTTCAAAAACTGTCATGGAATGATAGAAATTAGCAGAGATTTTTGCATCAAAATTTCTGCAAAACTCTGCGAAATTTTAGCATTTATTTTTGGCATTCAGGAAAAGTATAAAATTTATCTCTGGAAAACTACAACAAAAATTTATCAAGCTTTACCAAATTGTGACTTACATGTAATATCAGAGCTTTTTAAAAATCTGAAAGGAGGTTGCTTAAGGGGGCATATTCTTTTTTTCACTTCAAAAAATCGATTTTTTTATAATGTTTTTTGAAAGATATACATCTAAAGAATATATATTCAAAATTTCATAGAGAAATTCGAAAAATTGACGAAGTTACAGCATTAAATAATGTTTTATTATCTATTATTATAATAACAAATAAATAGCTTTAATCGCGTTTTTCTCAAAACTATGTTTTCAAATGCGGTGGACAAGAT
>JABFPH010000072.1:0-12425 GCA_022817485.1 Elgonia sp. ZL-2020 | reverse complement strand
TCTTACGTATTGTACCTCTTATAGACGTATGCCGTTCGCAAATCAGCTCACTCAATACAATTGCAAGTTTTATCAGTCGTTTTCATAAGTTTTTGACAATTGCGCAGTTAGCTCCTCAGACAACATTTCTTATACAATTAAAAAAGCAATAAAATGAAATTTTAATCGAACTATCTATATATATATATATATACCTCTTCTTTGTTTGTTGTGAGCGTCTTTGTCACGTATCAAAGCGACGATTGCTGGAGGAGGTGTCATTCCACATATCCACAAGTCTCTTATTGGCAAAAAGGGATCTCAAAAACCAACATAAATTAGCCCTTACAATTAAAACTTTTTTTAGGCTTTGTAGTCTAATAAAATATATATTTGTGATACACATTTCATGCATTTTTTTTTAGTGAATAGTGAACACACTAATAAGACAAAAAAAGACAATATGTGCACAAAAATGTGCACATATAACAAAATATAAATATATATATATATATATGGCTAGGTGACAAATATATATTTAGTTTAGAATTTTACAATTAAAGTTTAACTTATTTTTTATTTATATTTTTATTTAATAATTTACTTAATAATTTTTTATTCAATATTTTTTATTTATTTGTTAGTTTTATCGGTTTTATCAATCGATTTCATAAGTTTTTGGCAATTGCGCAGTTTGTCCATACCTTACAGAAGATACGAGCAGTCAGCATGATTTTGGATTTTCTTCACTTAAAACTCATCTTGACGTAACTAATATAACAACGGAAGAGGAAGATAATCAACAAAGTTGATTTTAATTGCATTTTGAGCTCACTAATAATTTATTGCTATTGTTTAAGCATATTAAAAGTTCGATTAAAATTTCATTTTATTACTTTTATAAAAGTATAAGAAATGTTGTTCCTCGAACAACATTTGCTGAAGACAGCGCAAGTAGCGCTAATGGCGGGAATGTTGTCTGAGGAGCTAACTGCGCAATTGTCAAAAACTTATGAAAACGACTGATAAAACTTGCAATTGTATTGAGTGAGCTGATTTGCGAACGGCATACGTCTATAAGAGGTACAATACGTAAGAAAAATGTAATCTTAATTGCACAGCAACAACTAAGTTGATTCAATTAATCTTGATGACAGTGTTTGCAAACATAAGCAGAGTAGGATAAATAGGAACACCACCTGCGAAGAAAACTGCTGTAAAGAGGTTGTTGTTGACAGCTCGACAAAATGTTGATTCGGAAACGAATGACTCTGACAAAGAAAACGAACCTGTTAGTTAATAATTAATTAATATTATTGTCACATAAAATGTGTAAAACTTATATTTACAATTTTGAATTTTCATTTATTTTTTAATTTTCAGATTGATTACATTATAAAACTCAATGTCCCGCTTGTTTTAAGCAAACGTATGAAAAAGATTTGCGAACAAATCGATCGAAAGTTATCTGAAAATCAGGGAAAAATTGGAAGAGTACATTACTGGTGCCCCAACAAAATGTTCAACAGATTCTGTACAACAGAATTTGTCTCAAATGAAATTAAAGTGGATGCGGAAAATAACTTACACATAAGTGTTAAATTACAAAATGATAATAGTAATCCAAAAGAATTTGTGGATATATTTCCTCAAAGGATAATTCAGTCAAAAAGTATGTCAAGTCCAAGTACCTAGTAATAAATCACCGGTCATTCCACAAAGTGGTCATGATACTGTATCTTGTCCTGTGTGTAAAGTTATGGTTTACAAAAACGAACCTGTTAGTTGAATTTGCTAAATTAAAAGATGAATTCCTTCACTTATTTTTTTCTATACGTAAAAATTGAGGAATTATAATTTTTTTTCTTGTAAAATTATTTAAACAAAACAAAACTATACATCAAAATACAAGTCACAGTACTTGATATATAAATATTTTTTCACACAACAAATGTGATTTTGATAATAATTTTTATGCAGACAAATTTTCAATTGTCACAAGTCATAACAATTTAACTATTTTACACCAACACAAAAGAATATAAATAATATCAGTTATTAAATTTTTTGCAAATTCAATTGATAAAGAAAGGACTTATCTAATAACCTTTCAGACTGTCTCATTTTTTGATCCACTTGTTTATTAGGGACCAATTTTTTTCTTAAAATTTTATACTTATTGCGCGACATTTTGGAGGAGGGCCGGCTCTTAAATGGGTCCATTTTGGTTTTATGACCAAAATTGTTTAAATTAACACTGGCTAACTAAACATAGAACAAATGATGCAATCGGACAGTCTGTGGGAGTTTGCCTCGTTCTTGAAATTCGATGTCATCAATAAAATTCAAAAGGGTGCGATTTTTATACACAATGTATTATAACATGTTACTTAAAATTGTACAATTTTTACAACTGGCGCTATTTTTTCTATTTATTTCATCAATAATAATAACATCATTTTATCTTATCTACATAAACATCTTGATGCGACCTTTTATTATTCGATGATTTAGATGACGATTTGATTGGAGATGATTTTGTCTTAGATTATAATGATGATGATGATAAAGTACTTTTCAACGATAAACTTTTTGTCATTGAAGATTTGCTTGAGGAATTTCGCAACGAGGAACTTTTTGGATGAATAATTTTTTCAAGATGATTTCAATTACCAAGATTTCGGAGCTGAATTCGTTTATGAAATTATGTCGGATGCCCTGACAAAAGTACTACAGTTTGCGTGTACCGCTTGTTTAGTTCCATTATCAAACCCAAAAATGTGAAAAACACAAAATTTTCAATATATACCTCAAGTTAAGAATGAGATTTATCAATTCTTTTTTTTCCTAATAAAAATATTATACAGACAATTTTAAAAAATTTTGAAATATTTCTGTAATATCTTTTAATAAAAAAAAGATATCAAAAACGAAAATTAAAATTTAACTATAAGTTACGCAAAGATTACACAGATATCGTTTTTTTGTATTTTTATTCGAAAAAAAAACAAACAAACAAACAAACAAACAGACAAACAAACAGACAAACAAACTAACAATACAAAAAACCAAAAAATCTCCCTTCTTAAAAAAATAACAAATATAAAAAAAATCGTATTTTATGTAAAACATTTTTTAAAACATTATCCTTCAATCCTCTCAAATTATTACTTATTCAACTGTTGAAAAATTAATTATATTTTTAGAAAAAACAGGTGATATTCAAGTTAGCTAAGTCTCTAAAATATTGAATAATTAAAGTTGATCGAAAATTTTCGCCGGTCTGTTTTTATACAACTTCGAATTAATTAATCTAATATTTTATACTATTTGAATCATCCTCAAAAAATGACCGACACGCTTGGTGTAGTGGTTAAGGCGTTCGCTTGGTGAGTCGAGGATCCGTGGGGTCCGCGGGTTCGATTCCCACCTAGCAGCGTTTTTTTTCCGCCTCAACAAGGTGAGCGGGAGGCATGGTATTGTATCGGTTGGGATGTCATATCTACGTGATGTGGTATTGACACCCTTACAAATACATTCCTAATATGCCGAACCGTGGGCGCGCTGCGCGTCCGCGGTGCGGCGGCGGGGGGTACCCCCTGTCGCCGGGCGCGGGCGCGCTTCGCGTCCGCTCGTATCTGGGGCGCCATTACGCTTGTCTGGTCGCTTCGACCATGACAAAACTGGGTGCCGGGTGGGGGCGCCGCGTCGGTGAGGCTGCTGCGTCAGGGCCGGCTTAGGCTACTCGACCCACCATCTTATATCCGCCGCGTTGGTACCGGACCTGCGCAGCGGCTCGCTCGTACGCGTGTGCTCTGGCCCGCTCCCGCAAAAAATCATATACTTATTAGGAGTTCGCAGGCTAATCCGCGAACTCAGTGACTGGCGTACGTTTCTATTTAAAGAAGCACAGCCATTAAAAGAAAACAACAACAACAAACTGACATAAATTATCAGGGAATTCCCTGATTGAGTCAATACAGTGGCAATATTAAAAATGGTTCTTTGTATGAGCTGTTTAATTTGTCCTGAAAAGGACAGTTGTTAGAGTCGGGCAACTGACTCTGATCCTCTGAAATCAAGCGTGTATGATTATTTCGTTTCGCCTAACATTCACTTAAAGGGGATTTTTCGTAGAGCTAAAAGTTAAAGTAACCTTGCGCTTTCGTCGAAAGCGTATACGCGGGGCGTCGTTAGTGGTTACTAATTTATCAATTGGTTTATTTACGAATGACCTCGGGGTCAGGATCTTCGTTAAGGGCGCCGGGCGAGTCGGTTTTCTGCGGCCTATACTTTCGTCGAGTTTGACTAAGGGCGGCGGGTGTGTCGGTCTCCTGGCGCCTTTTCTTTTGTCGCCTTTTGGGAGTATCGATACGGTGGGTGCTCGAGGATACCCCACTTCTGGAGACGAATCGTTGGCAAGGTCGCGAAGGATGGCTTGTCGCAATCGCGGATCGCGGCTAGGTTTCGGCACGTTTACTGTCTGGGAGACCAGTTCGTTAATGCGCAATTCTACCACCGGATGTCGAAATTCCAGAAAATCGGGATCAGGGTCTTTCGCGCGGTGTTTGAGGGTTAATTGCTTGCGTCTGCAACGCCGCTTTAACGCGCGTTTTTGTTGACGGTTTAATTGCGGAATGGTGAAAAAATGAAATAAAATGAAAATGAAAGGAAAACAAAATAATAATAAGAAAATAAAGTCAATTTAAGATGGAGAAAGGAACCTACAAAAGAACCGGTTAAAATTAGGTAACGAAAAAAAAATAACAAATGTCGTAAGTGGTTTCGATTGTTAGCGCCAATACTAACGGATGTAAATTAATATAAAAAGGGAGTAGCTTGTTAATTCATCCGGTTACGGGCGTAGCTTGTCCGAGATCTCTCAGGGGCACGACTCAACGGCTCTCCGTGGAGATCTCGCGACCCACACTTATTTAATCGTTGGATGTCGATTCTTCTGTTTTCCTTGTGGCCTTGAGTTTATGGTTCGCACGTCTTCGTTTTGTTAAACTGAGTACTGCTTCTTTGTACAGGGTTAAACGTAATTGTTCGCTGGATTGCTTCCTTTGTCTCAGAGCTCCTGCTCGGACTAAGACTCGTGCGGTACTGCGGGCCGGCTACGCGACTCGCGTGCTTATATAGCCGCCCGGAAAGGTAGACTCGTTCCGCGCTCGTGATTGGCTGGCGGCGCGCGGCGGGGGAATTAGCAGCATTTCTGAGAATTTCCGAGCGAGTTGAATCGCGTATAATGGTTTTTTAAATTCTCGCGTATTGAATTAATCAGATTTGATTAAATAATTAATTAATAATAAAAATTAAAAAGAATTTGGTGATGATATGGGTATTCTACGTCAAAACAACAACATCCTCAAAAAATGATTTAAAATCATTTGATATTTAAATATTAAACATCATATTTAAACATAATTGATTATATTCTTATTTTAGTAAAAATATATACCTCAAGTCAAGAATTTATTCTTCAATAACTCCGGGAAAAACTGTTTAATCTCCTCTTGCATTTTGGGCATCGTTTTTATTCTATGCAAGCCTCATCTTCTTCTCAGAATTTTGGTGAACAAAATTTGTGCACCCGCACCCATGCTTAAGTATCGAATAACAATATCCAACTCATCAATTTTTAAGTATTCGCAATTAATATTATTATGGAACACCTCAGCAATTATGTTGTACATGTCATCAGCATAGGTTTCCTTAGGAACAACTATGTCTTTAACTTCGTACTTCGTAGCTTCGCAAGTGTCCAAGTTCGTATACTTGTACTCAAATAATTGCGACGAATAAATTTTTTCCAACTCGAAATCTTTGGGCTCACTCGATCATTCTTTTTTCGTAATTCATATTTTCAATGGCACTGAACATTTTTTCTTGATTCACGTTGAAATTTGATATTTTTCTTGGACTTGAATATCTCAGCGATTTCTGAGACTTTTTCTTTGGCGTGAGTGGACTTTTTGATGAACAACTTGGCTTCGAATTTGGAGTATCTTTAGATGTTGAGGGTTCATCATGTGTAATCTTACTTGGACTTTTAAGTAATTCAGATTTTTCAGGGGAACGTTCATTACCATTTTGATGTGAGGTGTTGACAAGATTCGTATATATTGTACCATTTGTTCAAGTTACTTTTCCATTAGATGACTGTGACTGTTTTACAATATATTCCGAATCTGAATTTGTGAGATCAATAACATCGTCATTCCAACTTTTCTTTATATCTAATAATGAGGTCGTATCTGGTTCACATTTTATGTTTTCAACAAGTTCATTGTGGCCATTTTCAGACTTTCGTTTTTTTGCTATACTGGATAATTCAGCTGATATTCAAGTTTTCCTTTTTGGCGTTGGAGGCATTTTGAGCATTTGCGTAGCCTAAACGAAATAAATAGAAAATTGTTGATAAAAGATAATCCTGATATTTCTTACTAAAAACATCTTTTTACCAAAAAATTGATGCTAAAAAACAAATAGACTGACTTTAAGATTTGGATTGAAAAAAAAAATTTTTCTCAACCGGGAGAAAAAAGTTATGATTTAGTCTTAATCTTCAATACAGTCCAAGTAACATTGGATCAGTGTTGAACCAATCGTTTTATTATTGGTTCACATCTACCAAATCAAAGTTGACATGATCTTGAAATATAACTAAATCAGTACATTTTTTCCTCTGTAGAATTGTTGATAAATTTATAAGACATTATTTTTGTCTGGATAATAATGAATATATTTATATTATTATAAATTTATAGTAATATAAACTCATTATTTTATCTTTATTTGAGCAAACATTCAATAATTCAAATATATCGTAGCACAAAAGAAAGAAGACTGATCCGAAGTTGAGACACCACAACAAGCGGTGATAAACTTCCGTTACACGACATAACGCACAACTTTTTTGACATTCGCTCACACTATTTGAGTATTCACTAAAATTTATAAGACAAATATTTGAAAATATGGATCATTTTCTATAAAACTATATTTATAATAGTATTTTGGTTCATTGATGACGAATTTAAAGTTACGTTTTCAAAATTAAAAATAATTAATTTAAAAATTCAAAATAGTAGATTTTCATTATTAATTTTTTAACTATTATTATGCAAATATTATTTGATAATAAATTCAATATATAACAATTAAAATTTTTCATTCTTTTAAAAAAAACTATTTTCTTAGTTAGACGATCGGTTAGTTAGTTAAAAACTTAGATTTTTATTTATATATTATTCGGCTAGTTCAAAAATTGCTAGTCAATCCGTTAGTTAGTTAGTTATTCCTTAATTATGTCTAGCGATTTTATCTATAAGATCGCGAGCCATCGAATTATGACAACCCAAAATCTCCTACCCTTTATATAGACTAACTTGACTAACTCCGATTAGTTAGACATTTGGTTAGTTAGTACTGACTATTCTCTGATTATTCATAACGCAACCGCCAGGTGGATGCTGTACGCGTTTCTCACAAGTATCAAAGCGTTTGCCCAAATAGTATATATACTCATTTTATAAGTATATTCTCGGAGTCCGATGTCACTCTGTAAGTGTGTATACGCAGATCACAGGGGGCACAACATATACATGAATTTAATCGAATGAAAATCACAAACAAACTTCGAAGCACGGACACAAATACTGAAGGTCGGAATTGTACATATGTAAATATTTGAATTTAAGAAATTTCATGTTAAAAATTAAACACATTCTTTACAAATGTGAGATCTGCTACACGGAAAAAATTAAAGTACAACATACGCACCATCAGTAGTGCAACTTGTGTACTTACATTTGAGGTTAATTGTTGTACCATTTGGGAATATCTAATGTTCACTTCGCGAACGTCAGATGTCCCGTTTACGCGGGCAAACCAATGACATGCAACATTTGCGCGCGAAAAGTGCGTCTGATATTCTGAAAAGGAACAATATTTGTACCCTGTCAAAGTACAAACGTTATCTAGCTATATGGCGCTTCTTATGCACTGTAAGATGCATCTCTTGTACTTAAATTTTTTCCGTGTATACACACAATCAGAAGTGACGACTTTGACTCCTTTTTTATGTTAGTTTTGTCAAAAAACTAAAAGGAGGAGGAAAACGTCTAAACTATTTTGGTCATTTTCTTAGTGAATTTCTTATTCAGTTTCTTATTTACTTTCTTAGTCAGGTTTTCAGTCATTTTTTAGTCAGTTTTTAAAACAATTTTTTTGTTAGTTAGTCTCGACTGACTAGATTTAAGACATTTGATGTTACCTGCTATCCTGCAACTGAAGATTAAATGATATCTAACACTAGCACCAACAACATAGCCAATTCTTTGTATAGGCCAAGTTTTTATTCGGTTTTCTTTTTAATTATTTTTCTATATTTGCATAATATATTTATTTCTTTCTTTATAGTATATTACGTCCGAGGGCGCCACTGCGCCTGAGGCCGATATGTTGGTTTACGGCATCGGCGGAGTCGCGAAATGTGGAACTTACGATACGAGTGCCGTCTTACGGCACGAGTTTGACGTTAGTTCCGCATTTCGCCGCTCCGCCAGTGCTGTAAAATATATACTGTTTGAACAAAAAAACACCATAGCTCGACTTACCAAAATATCTGCAAGCCGATGTTAAATTGCATGTTTCAAACCTGTCGTTACCAACATATTCATATATAGATAAAGTATACACATTTCGGTCAAGTAATGATGAAGCCAGCTCTTATCTAAGCGGCACCTTATTATATTAGTTGTAATGATAACAAGTTCATCCTATGGCGGCCGTCAATTTAACACCTCTATCTTTAGCACAGCCCCTTCCGAAACATATATATTTCAAAATTAATAATTATGCAAATTAAAAATAACGAAACATAAATAGATTAGGCTAAACACTAATCAAAAGTAAGCAGCATATCATGTTAATTGCTTTTTATTTTGATTAGACAATTTTTTTGTTAGGCAGTCTCGGCTGACTAAATTCAAGACATGTGATGTTACCTCTCCTGCAGCTAAATAATTCTTCTTCTTGTTATTGGAAACGAGTCTTCCCCGGTGGACGAACCCCCCGCCGGGGCTTCGCCCCTGGACCCCACCAGGGCTTCGTCATTGCACCCCACCGTGGGGGCTGTTCCTCATTTAATGAGGAACAGCTGTCTCCTATTAGTTCAAGATGAAGAAACAGTTTCTGTTAATATATAATCAGAAAATTCTCAACTGTCCAACTTCTACGAAGATAAGTTGATTGAAAATCAAGAAAACATAGAAACAGCTTTTATAGAAAACGGTAATTACTCATCGCATTTGCCGTTTAAAAAAATGCTAAATAATAATCTTAGAATGACCTAAAAATAATATTCGCTAATAGGTAGGACTTACCGATCAAGCTTGCTAACCTTTAGAATGTAAACATAATTCATATTTATATTCGTTTTTGTTAGCGCAAAATCGTTAAATTGTTGTAACTTGTGACAATTCAAAATTTGTCTGGATAAAAATTATCAAAAATATAATGACATTTATTGTGATATTTTTTATGTTTTCTCAGTTTATTAGAATTTAATTGTGAGAAAATGGTTATATTTTGTGTAATTTCGATCAAATGTAAATTGCTGTTTTGTACACGTTTGTCGAGTTGCAAATTTTTTTTCTCTCTTTTTAATATGAAGGACGAAAGGATATGATTTTAGATGAGATAAATAAAGATAGTTGACAATAGATTTAAGATAAGAATATTTAGAAAATATGTATATGTACATATTACATAAACATTTTTTTAAAAAACGGTTTTATTAAGTTTAATTTTGAAATAAATTTTTTAGTAATTTCGAAAAATTTACCAAGTATTTTTACGTGCTTTTAAAAAAAAATCTGTTAATATGTATGCATTTTGGTTTTATGAGCATAATTTTTTCATTTATAACTAACTAACTAACAACAACATATGTGGAGCATGAGAGTAATTTTGTACTGCTGTTTGAGCGGATTGACACTATTTACTATAGATAGCCCTGTTCCGTTGCACAATGATTTATCATCATTTTTCAACAATTTCATCGTTCATATTGACCCTCTTTTTTGTACATTACCAGGTGTGATGAAGTAAAACACAACAACAACCGATCATACAACATTGAAGAACATCAAATACACGCCCTTTAAATGTTGTAGGATCACCAGTCATAATGTACATATGTATATTATCCACAAGAGGTAAACAATAGGTGCAAGATTTAAATATTTTGCAGAAATTCGTTTTTGAAAAACTTCACTACAGTCCACATTTTACCCATCAGTCCACACTATACTCAACGGTCAAGAATTAACTCGTCAGTCCAGTATTTACTCATCAATCAATCCAAACTTAGCTCATCAGTCCAGCTTAACATCTAATATTACAATCTAAAGATGTTACCTCTCAAACATCTGCTAAAATACTAATATGTGACCAGCAACTAAACTCTCTGTTATATAAATACTATCAGTCAGAATTAAACTGGTAACTCCAGACTTTACTCATAAGTCCAAAATTAACACACCAGTACAGATTTCACACATCAATCCAAACTTTAATCAAATCCAAACATTCTCCACAGTCCACCACACTTTACACGTCAGGCCTAACTTTACTCAACTAACTAGCCCAGACTTGACTCTTCAGTCCAGACTTCACTCATCGGTCCACACATTACTCATCAATATAGATACATCATCAATATAAACTTGACTCATCAATCCAGACTTGACTCATCAGTCCAGAATTGACTCATCAATATAGACTTGACTCATCAGTTTATTATACTTTACTCATCAGTCCAGACTTCACTCATCGATCCAGCCTTGAATCATCAATCCAAACTTTACTCATTATCAAAGAATTTACTCGTCTGTACTGATTGTTGTAAATGAGTATCTCAGCAGACGCTTAAGAGGTAATATCGTCAGTTAAGACTTAACACGTATATCTGAATATTTCAAACTGACGATGTTACCTCTTAAACGTCTGCTGAGACACTGATGTATAACCAGCAACTCACAACTCTCTTATAAAGGAAACACCAACAACAACAACAACATCCTGAACTAAACTACTCAATTCAAACTATACATCTCAGTCCTCTTTACTCATCAATCCAAACTTAACTGAACTCATCAATCCAAACTTTACTCGACAATCCAAAATTTACTCCTCAATCAATCGAAATTTTACTAATTAATCCAAACTTTACTCATCAGTCCAAACTTTACTCTTTAGTCCCAACTTTACTCGTCAGTCCAAACTTTATTCATCAGTCCAAACTTTACTAACCAATCCAAACGTTACACATTAGTGCAAAATTTACACGTTAATCCAGAATTTACTCCACTCAACGATTCAACATAGCATTGGTTGAGTTTCCACTCGACCTAATGAGGTATCAACCACCGAGCGTTGTCCTTTTATGGATAAGAACATCACCCCCAATTCTGTTACTTGTAAAGGATTAAATAAATGAATAAATGAATAAATAAATGAAATCATAAATAAAATAAATGTAAATTGAATACATCAGAATTGAGAGTCCTACATAACCATTTGTTTTTTTTTTCTTACAACTTTTGAACAACAACAATAACTGTATACATATTTAAAATATTTACATGTACTTCTTTAGATTTTATTTGTTTTTTCTTTTTTTTTTTTTTTTTGTTTTTTTACATTTTTCTTTATTTTAACTTTATAACGCAAAACAACTATGTACAATATTTTCATTATTTCAACGCCAATTCCCTCCTTTTATGTGGACTTACTTCCTTCTAGTAACTGTATTAAGACTTCTTATGCTCGTTTCTATGTCCTTCACGTCGTTATCTGTGGCTTCAGGTAACAAAATTTTGATCCTGGAGATGTCAATATAACGCCAATGTTCGCAGATTGCATTACAAGTTTAATTGGATGATGGCATGAAATGTGCATCACTTTTTGAAAGCAAAATTCGCTTGAAAATTGTTTGGCTGAGACTTGGTATCGAACTGGTGGAAAGAGTGATGCACATTTTATGCCATTCAAAAATCAACTCGAATGTTATTACATTATCATCGGTGTAGCTCACAGAGTTGATTTCAATTGCAATTTGAGCTCACTAATAATTTATTGCTATTGTTTAAGCATATTAAAAGTTCGATTAAAATTTCATTTTATTGCTTTTTTAATTGTATAAGAAATGTTTTCAGTTCTTTTGCAAGAACAGTTGCAATGGTGGCATGAACCGACGGCCTACAGAGGTCGTCTTTACCCTGGAGGACCAAAACTATAAGGTTCTCGGACGTCGTAAAATTTTAGTCCGAGTTTGTAGTTGTCCCAAAAGAGACAAGGAAAAGGAGGAATCCGAAGAGAAAGGTGACTCTCAGAAAAAAGGTGTAAAAAAACGCAAACTCCAGGCCGAAACAACAAAA
>JABFPH010000071.1:0-12452 GCA_022817485.1 Elgonia sp. ZL-2020 | reverse complement strand
GTAGGTCACTGCACTTGTTAAACGATGTACGAAACTAAAGAGGTGATTTTAAAGTCATGACTTTTTTGTGTAAGATTAAGATGTAGAATTTGTAATTTATATAAATAAAGAAGTACTTAAATGATAATCTTGAATAATTTGGGATTTCGTGATGTAGGAGAATATAACTTTGCTTTTTGTGTATGTACATTATTTGTATAAAATGTTATGGAAAATTTGAATGATGATAGAGATGAGGAATTTTCAACTTTCTTATACAAGTGTGTAAAATGTTTAGATACATATATGAAAGAATATTAAATATTTTAAGAAAATATGAAAGTACAGTGTTTTATTAAAAGATAAAAGATGTAAAATAGCGGAAGAAAATTTTTCAGAGTGTTTAATTTTAAAAAATATATTTAAGTAGTATAAATAATTGAATGTAAAATTAAATATGCAGGTGAAATAAATCGTATTTTTTAGTACGCTTTTGCAAATTAGGATTCAATTATAAATATTTAATTTTGGAAAAAAATGTTATGCTTGTAATATGATAAAGTGTCTTATAAAATATTAAGTAAGCATGACATGAAAATGGTGCAAGAGAAATATATATAAAACTACCTAATCGAGGATGAATATACTTGTAATAAATTTATAAAGAGACTTACTTAAATAAAAATATTCTTTTGTTCATAAAAGTAGTTCTAAGAGAGAAAAAATGAAGGTAAACTTTTTTTTCGTTATTATTCAAAACGGTACTTTAAAAATTTGTTAAAAGTTTATAGATTACAAAGTTGTTATCTTTTTAATGAAAAGATTCTTTAAAATTTCTTCGACAAAAATATTAAACAAAATATTTTTATATGCAACAAATTTCCAATTTTTATCGTTTTATTTTATATTTGTAGCCATAAATAATTTTTAAAATTGTAACGTTCCAAAAATGTTAATTTTCATCTTCAGAATTTTTAAAATAAAAAAAGATGATAAATTGTTGGTTCGACATTCCCAATATTTAAACAAAATTTGAATCGAATCATATACTGAAAATTATTGCAATAATTTCAGTTTGTGTCATTTCATTTATAAAAAATTAATTCTAAATTTAAATTTTACATTTACAATTTTAAAGATTATTCATGACACCTTCTAAATACACTTTATTTTATTTTTAAAATTCATTTTTTATCTAAAAAACAATTGAACATATCCATTATTTTTACTCAAATCTAATAAAAAAAATCTCCCTACAAAATTCCAGTCAACAATCCTGATTTTTCAGACCACTACAAATAAATTTTCAGCACAATAAGCCGCACAATCCAGAAACCTTCTGAAATTTCGAAAAAACCCACAAGAAGTTGGTCCAAATAATCTTCTCCGTGAAAAATATTTTGACCATAAATCAATCTATGAATGTCTCAGAGCTGTTATAATTTTTATATTACTTTTTGGTGTCAGGTAATTATCACTTTTGATAAAAAAATAAAAAAAAGAAAATATAGTTGCAATTATTTTTACTGAGGTATTTATATAATTCAATGAGAAAGATAAAACAGATTTCCCAGATTTAGTGAATTTGCTGCATCATCGTAACCTGTGTATTTAACTTCGTTATATTCTTCTGTTGACGGTGCAAACAAAATTTACTTTTAGTTCTAGAATCAAATTTGGATTATTGTTAGTAAAGAAATCAACAATCGTGAAAAAGCTTTAAAGTTATTTGACAGATTTGTTATTTGGTTTAAGAAGATTGCATTTATCATAAAAAACTATATTAATGCAAATTATATATACCAATAAATATAATGTAATTAATAATTTTATTAACGTCTGTTTTTTTATTTCTAATGAAATATATATTAAGTTAACGACCGATTATTAAACAGACAAGATTTTTTATTTGTAAATTAATTTTTACAATAGATCGACGTTTCGGCCATGATGTTGGCCCTTATCAAGATCTGTGGAATTACAATAGTGAAAAATACATATGAGTAATAGATTCAGAAAACAAGTGTGATTCCAAATAAACGATTTTTCTAATATTTACCGAATCAATGATGTAACGTTGTATAATGGTGTTTAAATTTGTAACAATTTTTTTATTGTTAATGACAAACTTTAAAGATTTGTTTTTGCGTTTTTTCATTGGGAGAAAGAGTATGATCCTCATCTCTCGGAAGTTTATAGAAAACTGTTTGTTCGTAACGTATTTTTGTGAAAATTTGTAAAACATGTGTAGGCGTTTTTTTAGACGAGGAGAATTTCGTGTTTTCTTCGTTTATTTTATGGTAGAAGGAAGGGACAATTTTATGACTGAAACTCTGGGAGGTGAACGTTTGTAATGGTGTTGGATATGTTTGTTGTTCGGTTTTTCTTGTGTTATTTATAAAATTAATTTGTCATATGTCTTATGTAAATTTATTGTGTCAGTTTGAGCATTAAGTGTGTGTTTAGTTGATTTAATGTGTAACATTTCCGAAATGTTCATTTTATGGTAATTAGTTTCTGTGTCTAGAATCTTAAAATTATTCCAATCAAAATGGTGGTCATTGTTAAGTACATGTTTGGTAATGCAGTTGTGTTGATCTGGATGTCTTTTTATGTTGGCTTGGTGTTCCTTGATTCTCGTTTCGACAGCCCGTTTTGTTTGGCCTATATAATTAGCTTCGCAATCGAGACAATTGATTTTATATACAACGTTGTGTTTTCTAGTTTTTTTGAGTGTGTCTTTACCTCTTTTAATAATATAGTTTAGTTTGTCGACTGTTTTATATATAATGTCAGTGTTGTTGCTTTTGAAAACTTTTTTAATTTTAGAATCAATGTTTTTATAATAAGGGAGAATTATGTATTTTTTGTTACTGTTTAGTTGTTGGGAATTATCAATTCGGTTGTCCGTTGGTGGTTGTACGTTAATTGATCTTTGTTTCAGTTGTCCAATTCTTTTTGTTGTGTGTTTTTTTATGAACATTTGAGGATATTTGTTATTTCTCAAAATGTTGTAAACTATTTTTATATTGTTATCGTGGAACTTAGGATGTGCTAATTCAATCGCTTTGTCAACTAGGTTATAAACCATTGCTCTTTTTTGATGTGTTGGGTGATGTGAATGATAGTGTAAGACTCGACCGGAATAAGTTGGTTTTCTGTACCAATTGTGTTCAATTGTTTGGTTGTTATTAATAATAACTGTGTCTAAGAAACTGATGCTTTTATTTGATTCTTTTTCAATAGTGAACTGCAATTTGTTATTGTAACTATTGAATGTGTCTAAAATCTCTTGTGTTTTGTTTTCTGGTACAATGCAAAAAATATCATCGACGTAGCGGTGATACTTGTAAATTTCAAAATTAAGGTTGTTGATACAGTGTGTTTCTAAATCTCTCATTACGCAGTCTGCAAAAGTGGGCGAGAGAGGGTCTCCCATTGGGGAACCATCAATTTGTTGAAAAATATTGTTATCAAATTGGAAGTATGTGGAATTGAGTATGAGATTAATTGCAATTTTCATTTCAGTCCAAGGTATTTTACAGTGTTTTTCGATTAATGGCCATCGTTTTTCAATACTTTGTAGTACTAAGTTGTTTGGAATATTCGTGAATAGTGAAACGACGTCGAGTGAGATCATAATGTGGTTTATATTAATTTATTTTGGAATTTGATATTAATTTTGAAATATAATTTTGTCTTTGGAATTTGATTTCGATTTTAGAATTTAATTTTGATTTTATAATTTGATTTTCATTTTGGAAATTCAGTTTTAATTGGAATTTTAATTTGATTTTGGAATTTGATTTTGATTTTAAAATACGATATTGTCCATGGAATTTGTTTTCGATTTGGGAATTTGATTTTGCTTTCGATTTTAGAATTTGATTTTGTTTTTGGAATATAATTTCATTTTGGCATTTGATTTTATAATTTGATTTTCACTTTGGAAATGCAGTTTTAATTGGAAATTGATTTTGGAATTTTAATTTGAATTTCGAATTTCATTGTGCATTTGGAATTTTATTTCGATTGTAGAATTTGATTATGAATTTGGATTTTGATTATGATTATGGAATTTGATTTTGATATTTCAATTTGATTTTGAAATTTGATTTTTATATTTCATTTTGCTTTTGGAATTTGATTTCGATTTTAGAATTTGATTTTGATTGTGGAATATTAATTCGAATTTCGAATTTTATTTTGCATTTGGAATTTAATTTCGATTTTGAAATATAATTTTATTTTGGAATTTGATTTTGATTTTGATTTTATAAATAGATTTTCATTTTGGAAATTCAATTTGAATTGGAATTTGATTTTGAAATTTTTATTTGAATTTCGAATTTCATTTTGCATATGGAATTTGATTTTGAAATTGGAATATAAATTTTTTTTAGAATTTGATTTTAATTTTGGAAATTGATTTTGATATTTTATTTTGTTTGTGGAATTTGATTTCGATTTTAGAATTTCATTTTGAAATGTAATTTTATTTTGGAATTTGATTTTGATCTTATAATTTGATTTTCATTTTGGAAATTCAGTTTTAATCAGAATTTTAATTTGATTTTGGAATTTTAATTTGAATTTCGAATTTAAATTTGCTTTTGGAATTAGATTTTGTAACTTCAATTTGTTTTTGATTTTAAAATGCGATTTTGTCCATGGAATTTGTCTTCGATTTGGGAATTTGATTTTGATATTTCATTTTGTTTTTGGAATTTGATTTCGATTTTAGAATTTGATTTTGTTTTTGGAATATAATTTCATTTTGGAATTTGATTTTATAATTTGATTTTCACTTTGGAAATTCAGTTTGAATTGGAATTTGATTATGGAATTTTTATTTCAATTTGGAATTTCATTTTGCATTTGGAATTTTATTTCGATTTTAGAATTTGATTCTGAATTTGGAATATAATTTGTATTTGGAATTTTATTACTATTATGGAATTTCTATACGATTTTGGAATTTGATTTTGATACTTCATTTTGTTTTTGGAAATTGATTCCGATTTTAGAATTTGGTTTTGATTTTGGAATATAATTTCATTTTGAAATTTGATTTTGGTTTATAAATAGATTTTCATCTTGGAAATTCAGTTTGAATTGGAATTTAATTTTGGAATTTTTATTTGAATTTCGAATTTCATTTTACATTTGGAATTTTATTTCGATTTTAGAATTTGATTCTGAATTTGAAATATAATTTCTATTTGGAATTTTATTACTGTTATTGAATTTCTATACGATTTTGGAATTTGATTTTGATATTTCATTTTGTTTGTGGAAATTGATTCCGATTTTAGAATTTGGTTTTGATTTTGGAATATAATTTCATTTTGAAATTTGATTTTGGTTTATAAATAGATTTTCATCTTGGAAATTCAGTTTGAATTGGAATTTAATTTTGGAATTTTTATTTGAATTTCGAATTTCATTTTACATTTGGAATTTTATTTCGATTTTAGAATTTGATTCTGAATTTGAAATATAATTTCTATTTGGAATTTTATTACTGTTATTGAATTTCTATACGATTTTGGAATTTGATTTTGATATTTCATTTTGTTTGTGGAAATTGATTCCGATTGTAGAATTTGATTTTGATTTTATAATTTGATTTTCATTTTGGAAATTCAGTTTGAATTGGAATTTAATGTTGAATTTTTAATTTGAATTTCGAATTTCATTTTGCATTTGGAATTTTATTTCGATTTTAGAATTTGATTTTGAATTTATATTTAAATTTTTATATTCATTTTGAATTTTTATGTGTAATTAAAATGTTTGATATTGATTTTGGATTTGTAGTTAAATTTCAACCTCATTTTTTAATTTTAATTTGAATTTATTTTCTTATTATAATTTATATTTTGATATGAAATGTAATTTCGAATTCAAATGTTTTTTTTTCTTTTTTTTTCTCTCTATTATATTGAATTTTGATATCAAATTCAAATTTAAATTTACTTTTTTATTTTCATTTATATTTCAAATGTCAATTCAAATTTAAATTTGATTTTCATTTTTGATATTGAATTTGAATTTTTATTTTGATATTAAATTTTGATTATGTAATTGACGTTAAATTTTTGAAAAACACTAAAACGGCCACATATAAAAACCTTAAATAAATCATTAGACAAATATTTATAGAACATATAACTGCCTAAACTTTAAAGTTTTCAGCATCATCTATAGGGACGATCGGCGATCTTATCACTGAAGTCCGTTGGATCACGTCCCGTAGAGCCGACCAATCGGTGGAAAAGTGCCAAGGTACAATTTCGGAGTTGCCATAGAGTCACCGTGGGATTGGAGAGTCATCGTCGGATCTCAGAGTCATCGTGGGATTACATCTATTTATTAGAAGTTTAGATGGAAGGGTAATGTAAATAGTGATAAATAAAATATGGTATGATTTTTTAAGTATTTTTATTGTAATTTTTCCAAGTTGGAAATTTAAATTTGCACGATTTTAAAATAAAAAATTAGTCTATTTTTTATAGTGGCTAATGTAAAATAATTTAGTTCTTTGAAGGTCGTTCATATAATGTGAACTGGTTTTTAACCTCTAAAGGTTTAAAACCTAGTCCTTCATGAATTTGATTTTTGTTTTTCTTTTATTTTTAAGTTAGAATATAATACAATTTCAAATTTGCCAAATAAAGAACGTTCATCATGCGATGAACATAGGTTCAGCATTTTTTGCTTAGAACCTAGTTCTTTACACATTTACGTATGTTTCAATATTTTCACTTCAATAAAATTGCTTGCACTTGAAGGCCAATCATTCCAATGTGAATGTGGTTTTATCTAAAAAAGTTTAAAACCTGGCCCTTCATAAATATAAATTTTTTTTTTTCTTTAAATGAAGATATAAAAAATTTTGAATTTGTCAAATAAAGAACGTTCATCATGCGATGAACAGGTTCAGTATTTTTTGCTTAGAACCTAGTTCTTTACATATTTACTTGTCTTTTATTACTGAAGGTCAATCACTTTAATGTGAATTGGTTTTACCAATAAAGACCCTCAATGAATTTAACTTAATTTTTTTCTCATTTTCAAGTGAAAATGAAATACAGTTTTAAACTTGTCAAATAAAGAACGTTCATCTTGCGATGAACAGGTTCAGTACTTTTTGCAAAGAACCTAGTTCTTTCTACATTTACATGTGTTCTAAAAAATGTCATGTAATCTAAAAAATTCAGAAAATACATAAAAAAGTAACAAAGTGATAGTATTTTTATAAAATTTTGATGAAATTATTTAAAAAATTTTATTCTTATTTTAAACCACGAATTTCAAATCATTTAACTTAACAAGAACTAATTAATATTCATATCAAAATATAATTTAAATAGACAGTGAATCCAAAATTAAATTCATATATTAATTTCATATACTTTTTTGTCGGGAGTAAAGCTTCGATTCACTCCCTCCATAAAAGCTTTACTCCCTCTTCAGAGAGTTTTACTCTCTGAAGAATAAATTGCATTTTTATCTCTTAAATCCAGGGAATAAAAACTTTTTATTTGCACTTGTGACGAAAAATATCGTTCGCAACACACGGAGTAAAGCTTTGTTTTACTCCCTTGTTGCAAAATATACTAATAATTATATGAAATACAAAATGTGTGGTAATCTTGTTGTCCAAACACATATTTCGAATTCGATTTTTGATTTAAAAAATTTTATTCTTTTTTCACGTATGAGAAAAATAAAAATTTTAAATTATTAATCTTATAAAGGACTTTTATTAAAATAAATAAACAATTAAAACAAAATAATTCCTTTTATAAATTAAAAATTAATATTTTTTAGATATTTAAAAATTATTATATATAATATTTATATTAAAAATATTTTATGTCACAAAAATATGACACATATAACAATAAAAAGTGAAAATAATAATTTATGTATATATTTTTACAATATTTTGTTTTTTTTTTTATTAAAAATTTCATTTTTAATCTTGATTAAAAAATTTTTTCATAAAAACATTCAGATTTGCAAATGCATTACCGAAATATCATCCTGCGCCATCTGCATAAACACAGTAGTACTACGTGCACTGTGACATGTCGGTAATCGAGTAGACGAAATAAACATTCACTTTTAATAAATTTTTTATTAATTATCAATGAATGTTTACCTTTTTTTTCATAACAAAACAAAATTTTGTGAAATCATCGTTCGTCAAGTGCTATTTTTTGTGAGTCTGGAATAATTTTATATCAAAATTTCATTATTAATGTTTTGACAGATATACATAACCTGCAAACACTTATCGCATTTATTATCGAATAAATGAAAAAAAACTTTTTTCCGAATATCGAAATAAAAAGTATATCTGTCAAAATTGCCATGTGCAAATATTAGTTTCCATACTTTTTTATCTCATTATTTATTTTTGTTTTTACGTAGTAAATACGCGCGTTTCCCAAGTGACGATTTCAGTCACTGAAATATCACCTTAAAGTAAACCGTGCTGTTTTCAGGCATGGCATAGTTCGAAAGGTTAAAAATAAAAACATAATACTTATTAATGAACCTCTACAGGACCGTAAGTTTAATTTTAGTAATGACGGATTTATAATTAAAAATGGCCTTCTAAAATAATTTTGGAGTGGTTAAATACAAAACTTTACTTCAAATATTTTTTTAAAAATAACGGATCCAATATGGTAAACGAAAAATTATTAATTTAATCATATTATCTAAAAATCTACATGTATGTACTTTGGCTGCTGAATTTTAATATTTTTTAACTTCAGATTTAAATTATTATTTTGCATAATATTTAAGGTTTACATTTTTAAAGCTAATTTTTAAATTCTCTTAAGAATTTTTTTAATTTTATATTTTAAACTTTAAAAAAAAAAAAAAATGTTTTATCAAAAAATTGTATATATTATGAATAACAATAATAATTTATCATAAATAATCAAATATTTATATAAATATGTATTTTGGGAAAATTTTATTTTCGAAATATTATTTGTTAAGTTTAAGAAAATTTTCATATTAAAAAATTTATGAATTATTAATAAATTGTTACATTTATTGAAAAATATTAACGTCTGTGTCGTATATTTCTTATTATTTATTGAAAATATTTATTTGATAATAAAAAAAAAGTTTTTGGAGGAGCTGGGATTTGAACCCAGGACTTTCAGCATGCGAAGCAGACACTCTACCACTGAGTTACACCCCCTGATAGAGAGTAGTATTAAAAAACTAAAATTTTACTTATTATAATATAAAAATAATAAATGATTCTAACATTTATAGATAGAAAACTAAAGTATTTCGATATTTTTATATTTTTTAACCGTTCAGTCACTACGTCCATTATAATGAACGCTTCATAAAAATGATCTTATTACAATTAACCATTGTTTTTAACAAATTTCTTACACTTTTTGCACATAATTTATTTGAATAGTAACAAAACATTTAAAAAAAATGTAAAATTAACATATTATTGGTATAATTTATATTATTATAGTGAAAAAATATCAGAAATAAAACATTCTTATTTATTGCAAAAAATGATTATTTTTATTATAAAAATTATATACTTGAGGAAAAAAATGATTTTTTTCAAGAAATGAAAATTCGTGATATGGTAAATTTGTCAGCAATTTGATTTCATTTATTTCAATTCACTATACTATGTTGAATACTATCATTTTTATTGATCTCTGCACCACTGCTTTTTCTCCACGCAGTACCTTTTTCCGATGCCAGAACGTCTGGAGCCAGACCTGATCGACCCGCTACAATGTCCTTGAAATTCATCCTACAAGCTAGTAAGTCAAGGATACACCATTCACCACATTAAGGAAATGAACGTTCTAGCGCCGGATCACGCATGATTACGACCGACCGACAATGTTTTAAAGCTTCGCTGTAGACGAAAGCCGATCGAAATGCAGTTTTATGTGGGTCACTTTGTGGCCTTTCGACTTGCAATGTACATACAAACTGATTCATTTAATTTGAAATTCTAATTAAAGTGAAAATGTATATAAATGTAAATTAACAATCTGATCAAAAAGTGTAAATTTCTTTCCTTCTGTACACAAAACCAAAATTATATCAGCAGTATTAATCAGTGTTAGTAATATATATCATAAGTGATTTATAATAGACATTATTCTAGATAACTTTTGTCTCTAATAGATTTCGTAATTTAAAAGAAAAGAAAACTTGTTATCATTTTAACCCTTTCGCTCTCAGCGTTGCTTTAAAAAAACGTATTTTACATTACATGATATAAAACGTATTTTAAATTTATATCAACATATAAAACAAAATTTTTTAGAGTTTTTTAATTTTGTTATTTTTTTTGATTTTAGTTAGTTTATACTAATAATAATAATATATAATATATTATTAGTTTATACTAATAATAATAATATTATATATAATATATGTATAATAATAGTTTTACTTTTTATGACAAGATTTTTAAATGTGCGTTAAATATAATTTCAGCCTGATGATGGTTCAAAACTGGGAACCGAAACGTTGCAAAGGAAAAAAGGTTTTTTTGTATTTAATGACAATTTATAAATAAAAATTGTTTTAAAATTTTGAAGTCCGTTTTTGGTCATTAATTACATATCAAACATATAAAACATATATTTTGACCTTTATTTGTTCAATCATGTAACAAAATTCGGAATAAAAGTCATATTAATTAAATTAAAAGAATTTTTGTAAGACGAAGTAACGCAATTTTGGCACACGGAGAAAATGTATAGATGGCACTAGTAAACATTTATTTTGCTCACATAAATATTTAGCTGATTCAGCAATATACTTATTTTCATTAAATAAACGTTTAATAGTTCCATATATACATTTTTCTCCGTGCAGGTATGAAATTGGTTATTTTAAAATTAAAATATTTTTGTTAGGTGAATTGTTTCATATCAAAAACAAAATTGTTTACATCTATTTTTACCAAAACAATCTATTCGTATTAAAACTTTCGAATATTTTTTGCATTAGTGCATAAAATATACCAAAATATATTGTGTGCTTTAAAGCAACATTGGTACTGAAAGGTTTGACAAGATTGAATGATTTACTCGATAATCTTGATAATTCTGAATGTAAAATAAAATTTTCAATTAATTATTTACACGAACAATGTTTTTACATATTTCATTAATATCATTTCAAAATTTACGATCGATTTAAATGAAAATAATATTTTTAGTTGTTATATAAATGATACCTTTACTTATACCAATATTGCTTTAAAGCAACACTTTCATATTTACAATTTCATTGAGAAAAAATTCTTGAAAATAACATTTTCTATATTGTAAATAAAAATGCCAAAAATAGTTATATGAGAAAAAAATGTTTATCATCAATATAAATAATTCGGAAGCGAAAGGGTTAATAACATTAAATCTTATGACCTATTTACTTTATCATCCACACATAATGTATCAGTTTGGGTAATACGTTGAATTTTGATTCCTGTATCATTTTATTCTGATCGATTTTACCGTTTTAAATGGAACGGTTTATTACTTGCATAATGAGACATTAGGTATTAACAGAATTAGGAACTATTTGAAATATTGATTACATGTGTATAGAAATGCCAAATGAATAGTATAACATCAAATATTCATACAAACTCAATAATTATTAATGGTTTATTAATTATTGTCACTGCAAAAGTTGATTGAACATCGAGTTTTGTTAACGCAATTTAAGAGAACCTTTGATACTCGGTTTATGATAATAGCATATGCCGAAAATGAACTCTGTAACATGTTCCAGTAATAAAAAGAGGAACTTCGTAATCTCCATTCAATGAAAAGATATTAAAAAAACGCAATAAATTTCATTATAAACTTTTTAAAAAAATGGTCACAGAATGTAAGAAATTATCAGAAAAGGTAAAAATTGTCAAAATTTTGTCATGTATTTGTCATAATTGGTCAAAATTGTTATAGAAATTCTACTACACGAGTAGTAATGACGATAACAAAACTTATTGATGACTTTAAAAATGTTGTTGATATAAACATGATGATAAAGATAATGATAAAAATATTATACCTATGAAATGATGATGATGATGATGATGATGATGATGATATTTGTGACCATAAAGAAAATCAGATAGTGTAGAGTTAAAAAAGAAAATTACGAAATTGAAGATGTGAAAAAAGTGTCAATGAAATTGATACCAATGAAGATAACACAATTAATAATGATAAAGATGATAATAAAATTATGAACATAATGAAGAAAATAACTATAAATAAGATAATGTTAATAATGTTATTAATAGTATTAATATTAATGATGAACATGACCATTTTGATGATAGAAAAGATAACAAATGGAAACCATTAATGAAAATGATACCAATGAAGATTTTACCAATGAAAATGACAAAAATAAAGATAATAACAATAAAA
>JABFPH010000070.1:0-12463 GCA_022817485.1 Elgonia sp. ZL-2020 | reverse complement strand
ATTCCATAGTTTTTCTTACAGAGAACAATAAATGCTAATTTAATGATAATACAACTTCATTAATAAATTATAAGGTATACTAGTACCATTCGCTTTACAATAGAATTATATACGTATTTATACAGAAACTCAGTGAATCGGTTTTGGACCTTCAAATCTTCATTATTTCAATGTTTATTAATACTATAAGAAATTCATTTTTATACATGTTTATTACAAGTTCAGATTACAATCTTATCCATTTTAATTACTTTTCCATAAAGATCATAATTGTACATACAATAAATACAAATAAAGCAATACAAAATTTTTTTACAAAAAATATTTGTTTATATTACAGATATAACATTAATAAAAAAAAAATTTTTTTGTATAAAAAAGAACCTTTTTTGCCAAAAATCCTAATTTAGCAAAAAAAAAGTTTTACACAATATACAATTACACAATACAAACATCAGGAACCAAACCAATAACAAAATTTATTTTATTTACATTTTTAAAATTTTTCAAATTCCTGAATTTTTTTTCAGATCAAAGGTCTGAATACTAAAATCATTATTAAATATTTTCTTGTTCACTTTCAGCATACATGCACGATAAATTTCTGGAATCAATATTTCTTTTCAAAATTTGATTAATTTCCACATCCGTACACGATATTATTGAGGAAGTAAAATATGAAACGAAGTACATTTATGTTAAATGCGATTGATAGACGATCATGCAACGCAGACTACTCGCTACAGTGTGTGGATGCAGAAAGCATTGCAACGGCATCGTAAAGGGCCGAGGCAAAGAAGCGAAATCTTAGCGCAACTCGATGGAATTACGAAGCGATGCGAACGCAGAATCGAAAGATCATAAGCGGCGGTGGAGTAGACCGTGAATGAAAGCGCGACGTACTTCTCGCGTACTGCTTTGTACAGCCAAATGGAAGACGAAGAGAAGTAACGACCTTGTCGCCCTTTCTGCGAAGCAGAAATTCTCAATTTCGCCTCTCAGCCCTGCTCTTACATTTTTAAATGTAGCCTCGAACCCTTTTTCCAACATCGCAAAACAGAACGAAATGCCGCACAGTTTCTCGAGCGTTACTCGGCTATGTCTACTTTTGCCGTACATTGCTTTGTACTTCCATATTTCATTATACGTTGTGCTCAAATGTATGTATTAAGTATATAAATATATGTGAAAACTCATGTTTTAAGAATATTCAATGTAAAAGTTTTATATTTTGTATAAAATATATTGACTGAGACACTAAAAGTTTCTTCAAGATGTTTAGTCAGAAATTGTTCTTTTTTATATCAGTTAATATATAAGAACTTTTCCAGGTGAACTCGGACAAAAAAATCATCAGCTTTAAATGTCTTCAAAAATTTTTTAAAATGGTTTTTTTCTACATTAAAATATATGATAAAATCATAGATTAACCAAATTTTATTGATTTTCTATGTAAAACTATTTTTTTAATTATTTATTGATTTTTATGAAAATTGGTGCAGTTTGAAAAATACATTCAAAATTTAGCTTGAAATCAGCTGTTTTTTATGAAGTTAATTGATGTTTTGCAATTCTTTGATTTCCTGATATCAATCCACATAGAATATATAAAATAATATCGAAATAGAGAAACAAAATTAAGATGAAAATGTTCAATTTTCAATTTATTTATTTATTATTATTATTTTTTTTTTAATAAGGAAGACATTAAGCTTTGACGAAAAAAACTTCCTGGGTATCTTTTCCCATTTGCTAATTTTATATATGTGTGATTAATTTGAATGATTTTCATGAATATATAAATAACAACGATATTTATTTAATTCAATACATAAAGAGCAAAGAACAAAATACATGAAAAGTAACTTCGCGCAGTTATGACACGTCTTGTCACAAAAGCCCTCGGACTACGACAGCCTAATTGCCTATTTACTTCCCATGTAGAAAAATCTGTTAGTTGCCAGCATTAACAATCGGGCCAAGCATGGCACAATATCGACGGCCAATGGTAGATTTTTGTCTTGGCCCGATATTGGGCCAACGGTTGGCAAAGTATTGGCCCAGTATCCCATGTAGAAGAATCTGTTAGTTGCCAGAATTAACAATCCGGCCAAGCATGGCACAATATCAACGGCCAATGGTAGATTTTTGTCTTGGCCCAATATTGGGCCAACGGTTGGCAAAGAATTGGTCCAGTAAATAAAACTATTGTTGATTAACTCTTTTAATTTTATAGATTGTCAATCGTTGATTAAATATTGGCCCATGCATGGACTAACATACAATTTTTTATTTGAAGATTAACCAAAATTATTCAAGTGCCAACCATTGGGCCGAGAGTGGCCAGTGCTTGGGCCAGTAACACAATTTATCGTTGGTCAACTACTTTAGTTTGATAGACTGCCAACCGTTGGCTGAAAACTAATTTACGTATACACAGGTATAAAATTTGTTGTTACCCTAACAGAAATGAAACGTTGCAGCAAAGTTGCAACAACGTTTCATGCAACGTTGCAACAACGTTGCTGCAATGTTAAAAAACGTTACGGCAACGTGTGAATGTCCCGTCTATGAAACGTTCCTGCAACGTTGCAGCAACGATAATGCAACGTTACTGAAACGTTGCCACAAGGTTGCTGCAACGTTGCAAAAAAAGTTTGTCATTTTTTTCATTATATATAGTAAAATATACAAAATTTTTTTTCGCAACGTTACAGCAACGTTTTATGTAACGTTGTAGCAACGTTGCTGCAAGTTGCGGTAACGTTTGAGTAACGTTGCATTAACGTTGCTGCAACGTTTCATTTCTGTTAGGGTAGCAGTCCAATTAAAATTAATCAACTGTCAACTGTGAAGTCAAGAATGCCATGTACTTAGGCCTGAAATAATATTAGTCAATGACAAATTACATAAGATTTATCATTTGCCGACCGACGAGTTACGATTGTCATGTATGTGAGTTAGTTAAAAAATGTAAACCAATTACGTACCAGTAAACCAGTGAAAAACTGTTGACAGTCAATACTGGCATAAGCTTGAGTGAGTATAGAATACTTGAAGATTACAAAATAATATATATATACAAAATAAAAAGCTCGTGTTTTATGACTAAAACAAAGTGACTGAAGGGGTTAAAAAGAAAATCGTAAAGAAACTATATATGTAAATATGACCATTTGTCTAATGAGATGTTTAATGTACAACCAGAAAAGATATAATTTGTTGACAAATTTTTGTGCATAATAACTAGCACATGTTTCGATGAGAAAAATATTGCACCATTATTGGCTAACATTTATTTTTTGACGATCAATAGTGATGACTGAAATAAGTTTTAAAGCATAATAAATGCACAAATTTTTGACAAAATTCATATGATTACCGAGTTTCTGAACGTGAAGACATGCCTGGTCAATGTAATAATAAAGAAATAAAAAAGTATATTGCTTTGTGATTTTAGTTAATAAATGGCCCATGTTACATGAAAAAATATTTGTGATATTAAGGAAATATAATAATACTGTGGGAAAAGAATATATATATTTCCTTAAAACTTTAAATCATGATAAAAACATGATTGTATTTAAAATATATTTAAGGGGGAATATACATGTAGAGACGTCAAAATCTTACCTTCTTTTGCATGCGTATAATTAAGAGAGTTTAGATCCGATCTTTCTAATAAAATATGCAATAGATTCAGCAACATTTAGAGAGTATTTGATCGCATTGAAACTTTGATTTTCTTTTATAAACAATAAAATGTTAACAATTTTGTTTAAACGCCTTTTTTTTAGGTGATGTGCGGTGGCCAAGATATCTTAGCGAGTTTCCAATAAAAATAAAAAATTCAAAATGGAAATTGTTTAGAAAGAGTCAATTGATGTCACAAAATAGAGTTTTTTCAAAATTTCATTGTTTAAACAAAATGGCGCTATCAAACAAAAAAAATGCGATTTTTGAGTAAAAAAATCGACTTTATGATTTTTTTTACAGAGAAACTAACAAATAAAGTTAAAAAAGCTTTATTTTATGACATCGATATATGTTTCAGCTACAAGCTCACAAAATTTCAATCAATTTGGTTTGATAGTTCCAGAGAAATCCTGGCCACCGCATTTGAAAACATAGTTTTGAGAAAAACGCGATTAAAGATTTGATATGGTTTTTTATTACTGTTAAACTACTTCGAATTCTGAGCTGAAAATTCAACACAACATTCTTGAATAGTTGTAGATTGAGAATACGTAATAAAAAAAATCGATTTTTTGAAAATTCTACATGTATATTCCCCCTTAAAATAAATAATCATTTGTTCTTTATATTTAATGTTCCAGTATTGGCAATCAATATTGGGCCAATATCGGTAACCAATATTGTCCCAGTATTGGCAATTGATATTGGGCCAATATCGATAACCAATATTGTCCCAGTATTGGCAATTGATATTGGGCCAATGTAAAACATTGTTACTTTAAGATATTGGGCCAGTCTTGGCTACCGACGGTCGGCATATAGTTGCCAATATTGTGCCAATATTGGGCCGTTTGTTTTTTTCTACATGGGAGGGCGTACCGCGCCCGAGGTACGAAAAATATATAAAACGTATAAATCTACGTGAAATAAATATCTACATCACGAATGTAATATAAAAATCTACTACATAGATATATGTAAATCACGAGCATTAAATTTCTAAATTATGAAGGTGTTGTAGGCATCTAAATCATGAGTAATGAACTTCTGCGTTACGTCTAATAAGACGTGTAAATCACGAGTAATAAACATCTACATCACGAGTAAAAAACATATATATTACGTGTAGTAGGCATGTAAATCACGAACATTAAACTTCTAAATTACGTTGTAATAGATATCTAAATCACGATCTTTGAACATCTATACATTACATCTAATAGACGGGTAATTTACGAATAATAAACTTATACAACACGTGTAGTAGATGTATATTTCACGCATTTTTTACATTCATGGAGCGGACATTGTGACATCTACTAGACGTGCGAATACAGATATTTTGACGATTCCTATATAGACGTTTTTCACACGGGTAAAACTTGATCAGTAGACATAATTTACACGAATAATACACGTGTCTTCTGCGGGAAGTTATAGCTATACTTATCATATGTTTTATCATCGTATTATATTTAACTTTTAATTCAATAGATCTAATTTCTTTATTCAGTGAATATTTTTTAGCATATAAAAACAGGTAAATTGCTCTTACGTTATAATAATGAGTGCGTTTTCGTTAGCACTCACAAAAAAATATGAATGATTTGATTGGTTGATAACCGTTGATTTTAATGAATTCCATTAAATCAACCAATCAAATCGATCATATTTTTTTGTTAGAGCTAACAAAAACGCACGCAATGTCTGTTTTCTTTTCGTGTATATTATTGTCAATGAAAAAAATTGTGATGCACAAAGTTACAATTAAAGTGCAAAGTTGCCCCCATTTGACGGTATATCTATATATATAATTAAAATCCCAGAATTATTTTTTTACAAAATCGACATTTTTGAAATTTTTAAAAAGTTTGTAGCTTTTTGATTTTTAAGAATTAACAAAAACGATATCAAACAATTATTATTATTATAATTATTGTTGCTTTTAAAAATTCACGTTATTTTTGTTACAAAATAATGTGTCTAAATTTGGCTAAATAAAACTAACAACTTCCCACGTTTTTTCCATCTTCAACTCACGTGAATTCTATACTATACGAAAGAGGATATTCCGCCATTCTGTTTGTCGATGAACTGAATCACTTCTAGGCGGAGAATTCACACGAATTTCCCGCCTAGAAAATGGAGCCTAGGTTTTAAGGATATTTTGTTAGTTTGAAGCTATAAATTTAGGATAATTTTAAAATCGATAATTATTTATTAAAATTAATAAAAAAAAAAAAAAAAAACAAATATATAATATTGAATTTATGAATATAAATGAATTTACATTTAAATAAATATATATCTTCTCAAATTAATTAGTTATAAACAATCAAAGTTGAACTATATTTTAGTTCATTTTTAGCTAATGAAACTTACAATTTTTCATAAAATTGCTAAGTAAATATATAGTTCAATATATTCTTCAAACAATTCCTAATATAGCTTTACCACACCGGATTTTTTAAATGTTTAATTGCATAAAGCGATTAGCTGTTTGTTTACAAATTCTCGTCATAATAAGTAATAAACAAATACTATTTTATCTAAGAAACTTAACATTTAAAAAATCCGGTCTATATGTATAGACCCATGCAGCAAATGCCTACGTTAAAACAATACTTTCGAGAATTAACGTTGTGCAACACCGTCGTATATATATATATATATATATATATATATATATACACGATTTATTATTATATGATAACTCGTTTTTTACGGATAGAAAAAAAGAGTGACTGCGAAGGGGTTAATAAATTTATTTCTGAATAATTTATACAAATTTATGTAGGTATTAAGATAATATCGATGCCTCTTACGAAGAAAATGCCATTTCAAAATTCTCAATGTTATTTTCCATAAGAAAATTTGAAATGGCACTTTCTTCTTAAGAGGCATCGATATATATAAGCGATATTATAATGATCACTTTAAGGACAAGGGATTAGCTTATCTTAAGTTCGTTATTAAATAGATCCCAAATATTCGGAAAACATCACGTTCTGGGACGTTTCCCAAATTTGCGGAACATATATATATATACACGTGTCCGTTATCTTGGGCACGTATTTAAGTGTTTTTGAACTGAAATACAGATTTTGGGACAAATGATTTTTAGAGTGATATATTTTTCTGATCAATTAATCAGAAAAATTTCATCATTTTGTTTTATTTCTTGATGTCGTTATCTTAAATATTGTTTTAAAACAATAAAAAGTTTGGTTTAAAAAAAAAGATACATACAAATTTGCGAGAATTGTTCAACATATACATCAACTCCAAAAATTGTTATTGTCTCAAAATCTGAATTTCAGAACGCGTTTAAACTACTAAAAATTTATGAGATCAAGAAATTTTTATTCTGCGAATTTAAGAGTGTATAAACTATATTTTGTGATGATGAAATTCAGATTTTAAGATACACAATTTTTAGAGTGTAAAGAAGATAAATATTATTTTTTAAATATAAAATTGTTCAAAGTAAAAAGTTGTAATATTCATTAATTTAAAAAAATATTCCAATGTTGCAATTATAACAATTATATAACTTATAGTTAATGAATTTTCGTCACACGTACACTTAAAGTCGTGTTTTATTCCCTGTTTTTCTCCCTTAATAACAGTGCGAATAGAAAACTCGACTTTAAGTGCACGTGTGACGGAAATTCATTGATGCATAATATACTATTTTGTCACATGTACACTTAAGAGGTTCGATCATTAGCACTAAAGCTTCAAAGTTCATGATTAAAACTATAATTTTCAGTTAGCTAATATTGTTATCATTATTGTAATGTTTATTTCTTAAAATAAAAGTCTTTTTTAATGAGTAAACTATGAGATAGAAAATTACAAATATTGAAATTTTATTTTCTCAATAACTATGTGGTAAAAAAATCTGAAATAATTCAAGTGATATATATACAACATTAGCAACATATTATTTAAATTTTATTAATTTCTATCATTTTATTATCATCACGAGTGAGTATATCCTTAAGAGGCATCGATATTATACAGAGCTAGGGTTAAACAAAATTTTTTGAAATCTTTTACAAATAATTTGAATTTTTAATAAAAATTTTTTTAAACTGCATGCTTTTTTTAATTTGCATTTTAATAATTATTATTAAAACAATTGAACTTAAATATAACAATTACTTTATTGTTAATAATAATAATGCAGATTTGTAAGTAAAAAATAAAATTGTGGTGTGAAAGTATTGAATTTTACCATTAATAGTATACGAATTTTGCGTTATATTATATGCGCAGCAACTAAAAATTTGATTAAATTATTCTTATAGATACAATTTTGGGGCGTATACACATGTTGTAATAAACATTTGATTAATGTATACATTTTGAGAAACTATAACATTTTACTCAACATGCAATTGGTCAAATGTATATAAATTATATTTATTATAACCATTGTATATTCTGATATATACATGTATAATCATATACATACATTTCATTGAAAAATTTTTTGTACAATAAACTTTTAAATAAGCATATATATTCTATATACACACATTTTTTATATATTTTATATACATTTATATAATATAATTTTATTCAGTACATTTAAATTTATTTGAAATTTGTATAAATTATTCAGAAATGAATATTTGTTAACCCCTTCATTCACTCTTTTTTTCTATCCGTAAAAAACGAGTTTTTTATTTTATATATATATATAAATAATAAAAAATATATTATCATAATCCGTTTTTACGGATAGAAAAATGGAGTGACTGAAGGGGTTGAAACAAATTAATTTCTGAATAATTTATACAAATTTAATAGTCAATTACGTAACAAGTGCAGCGAGTTAAAGAAAATATATATATTTAAGAAAAAACTTGTTAAATTTTACATACCGTAACTGCAAATCCTTTGTGGCGATCCAACACACTTCTTTAGACACACTGACACAGGTAGATCTTAATGACGAATGAAGTCTTCAAACTTGGACCACGAGCTCCGAAGGGCCATAGGGCGTGTCTTCCCCACTGAAATAATTTCAGTCGTCTCCCCTCCATTTCTACCATCTCCACACTTGTCACACGACCGGTTTAAGGCCCGTAGCACTAAGATGCGAGGCCCTTTTAAAGAGAGAAAGTTTTACATATACCTTTAGATAGAAATTCTGCTAAATGACGTATTTTTAGGGTTCCAAGTTTAAAGTGTAAATAAGTATATAGTTTATATAAGTATATGTATTAATAAAAATATTTTACTTCAATTATGTCACAAAAGAATACATATTTATCATATAATACGAAGTTATTACTATATTTTTTTTGAACAAATGATTATGTATCATGAGAGAAAATTGTATATTTTTTTAATGTGAGATTGAACTCAGCACTTTTATTTTTATAAACATTAGCATGAGTTACCATGGTCAAACTTTGAAAATTATTTATTGTTTCGCAGTATCAAACATTTCAGTATCAAATTCTTTATTAATTTTTTGAGATTTTGTTAAAAAAAAATCTTTAGTTCTATAAAAAATGAGTAAAACAATTAATAATTTTAAATGTTTGATCATGGTAACTTATGCTCAAATTTAATGAAGAATATTTTAATTGAAGAAATACTTTAATATATTTATATAAATAAAGTGTTGAGTTCAAACTCGCATTAAAAATTTATACAAGTTTTTCTTTCATGATACACTCGAATTCCTCTTCGTGCACACATTCTGTTCGTGCAATAATACACTTCATTCTTTTCGTGCAACAACTTCCGGCGTAAAACACGTGCGCGCGCAGCTTTTTGTCGAAATATTGTTCTACGAACACGGAGAAAAAAGAATGAACAATTTTTTCCGAACTTTTAAGTAAGCCGAGGATATAAGGCCATATATCCAATGAATTTTATCGCATATATTATTTTAATTACACAAAGTCAAATAAAAATTAACGAAAGTTTGGTAATAATATAGTATTAATGTAGTAATTTTATTTTCATTACTAAATATAGATTTATTAATTTTTATTTATATTTTTACATGTTACATATTATTAAATAAAACAGAAGAAAAATACTAATCATGCGGAAGTCTATTTTTAAATGTTGCGCGAAAATATTTACTGATTCTAATGAATCAGTGATTCTTCAAAGAAGTAATGATATATATTGTATATATATATATATATATATAAATCGCATTTACATTATGCCACCTGAAATTTTTATAGCGAATAGTTTGGTAAAATTATTTATATATATCCAAAAAAAAAACTAAGACGTTTATGACATGCACGGATCATAACTAAAAAATATAAATATTCTGCTTCAGAGAGGTTTGCGTTTTTAGTGAAATCTTGTTGAATAGATTAATAAAATTTTTTAATTCGACTGAAAATTAAATTGAAGCTTGATGTCTTCATCTAGTCATGTCGTCATTTAATTATATAATGAGGTAGGACTAGGATTTAATCGATAGTTGTACTACTTTATTGACCTGGAAAAATAGAAGGATCCGATGTCTACGGCATTGTAAAAACAAAATACTGCAATTCTGTTTATAAAATCTTGTAGATTATTCAATTATCTACCAAATAAAAAAAAATACAAGTCATATTACATTGATTTTTGATTGAGTTACATGACTTTGAAGTAAGCCCTGCATTTAATGAGAATCAAGACCATTTTCCAGTTTTGTCATCTCACCGCGCCGACATTAAAGTTACCCAGTGTGTACCACGGAGAGGATGCCAGTCGGTTTTTGTACACACAATCGCACACAGGCACTCTCACATACACATAAACAGACGAAGTTGAGCACATGCATCTTAAAGCTGAAAATTCAATCTTTATAATTAAAAAAAAATACAAGTCGATACGATATATATTAACGAATGTTATATAATAGTTTGAAAATTGACAAATTTTGGTCGTACCCAGGGTGACTTTTTTTTGTGCGCAGTGTATTTTTCTAATTTTCAATTTTTTTATAATATTTTTAAATTATTAAAAGTTGTTCATGATTAAATTTTTTTTTAAATTTAAATTTTTTTTAAATATTCCCAAAATTTTCATACTTTTCAAAAGTTCCAAATTTTTTTTTAATTAATTGATTTTCAAATATGTAATTATTTTTTCAAATTATTTACAATTTTTCATAATTTTTAAAAATTACTTATATTTGCAAAAATTTTTTAAATTTTCAATTTTTCAACTCTAAATTTTTAAATATTTTTCATGATTTTTTCGTTTCGTGATTGCCATTTTACTTTGATAACTCTTGAACTATATACATTTATTTTTGTTTACTATAAACCGCACAATAGAGAAAAAATAAACAACAGTCTCAAAGAATATGTTTAGTATGTATATGTTTTTATAAATTGGTGTATACTTAATGTTTTATAACAGCAATAAATTTTACTTTATAACGTTACCGGCCGGGAATCGGCTATTATTATTACTATTCCAATTTACGGTTCTATTGTACAACAGATTTAACCGATGAGTTATAAATGGAGTAAATGTGAGACACGGGGTAAAAATATGGCAATAATGTATAGAATTAGAAAAATTTCAGAAAAACAATAAATGTAACATTTATTTTTCAAATGTTAATTATATCTGAACTATTTTAGATTATAAAAATATTCGACAAATTGGTTTGAGAAATACATTTTATTATTATTTTATCGAGTCTTATTTTTACCTAATTTTTATCACCTTTACCCCTTATCACCTTACTTCTAAATTTCTTTTTCCATTCATAGTTTTGATAAAATAATATTGTAACAGAAGTATGTTTTTTACATTTCAGGAACTGGCAAAATTTTTAAAAACGACATCAGATAGCCAAAAATTTTCATGGGGTTAAAAAAATAATGGAAATTTAGAAAAAGATACAAGGAACTTACTGAGTAGAATTTTAATTAAAACAAAGGTGGATTAAAATCTACAAGATTTAGCATTTAGAGAAAATCTTCAAAATTTAACATAAGCACGTATAGTTATACTGAGAAAATTTTAGAAATTATTACATTAAAAAAACTATATCTGTCAAATCTTCTAAAAAGAATTGACGGATCGATATAGTTTATTATATATTTCATTAAAATCGATAAAATACTCACTTTATGCAGAATTTTGTAAACGTTTTACAGACTTTTCGAATAAATTCAGACTTTTTGAAGACTTCTGCAGACTTTATGCAAATATCAGTCTGCAACGTGTCTGAAACGTCCGAATTTTAGGTGTTTTTGCAAACTTTTGAAGACTTTTTTTTAGACTTTGCCAGACCATTTGCAGAGTATACTTTCAGTAATATTATTTTCACCAGGGAAGTTGACCATTTTTTAATGGTTTGATGCAATGAAAAGATTTAGTATTTTTTAGTTGTCTAGCTCCCTTGAACCGTTTAAGGGAGCTAGAAAAAAGGATGAGTTTTTTAAAAAAAAATTCAATAACAAATTTTATATTTATCGGCCCACTCTGAAAATTTTTTTTGGAATTCTATACGCACTCTAAAGATGACTTCATAAAATTTTTAGCGAAAAAAAATGTCGTTCCTTTGTAAATGTCAAAATGACACTAATTCAGTAAAAAAAATATAAAAAATGTAAACAAATATTTTTTTTTAACTTTTTTTCTGAAAATTTATGCAAATTACAAATTTTTTGTCATATGACGTATTTTTTAATATTTTGGATAGTTTCCGCGTAATAAAATATTCAAAATTACATAATTCGAATTTTTTGAAAAATTGATGACGTCATAACTCCCT
>JABFPH010000069.1:0-12490 GCA_022817485.1 Elgonia sp. ZL-2020 | reverse complement strand
CAGAAAATCTTGTTTAAAATTTAGTAATTGAGAGCAAACTCTTGCGAGAATTTCTCGTCAGTTTGGCAGCCAACCGTTAGTTTAACAATTGGCAAAATATAAAAATATTTATTTTCACAATATTATACCCTTGTAAAACGAAAAATATATTTGGAATATATTTTTGATATATTGACAATATATTTTTTCGATAAAAATATATTGATAACATACTGATAATATATTCATCATATACTGTTAATATATTTTTAATATATTCTTAATATATTCTTAATATATTCTTAATATATTCTTAATATATTCATAATATATTCATAATATATTCATAATATAATCATAATATATTCATAAAATGTTTGGAATTTCGGTGTTTGGCAATATACCCAGAGTATATTGTCAATACATTTGGAATATATTGTTAACATATTGCGAATATATTTTCCATATATTTCCACTATGTTTGTGTGATTTTCTACATGTTCTTAACATATTGTGACTATATTAACAATATACTCCAAATATATGCATGATATATCTTTAGCCCTCGTTTAAATTTCTAAGATTTTCATTATATTCATAATATATTAAGAATATATTCGAAACGTATTTGTAATATATTTAGGTTATATTCGCAATTCATTGATAGTATATTTAGAATACATTAGAAATATATTAAAAAAATATGTAAATACAGTTATAGTGAGTTTACATATATCATTTTGTTAGCCATATTATCTATTGGGATCTGACATGGAGGCGTGGCTTATAATAAAAATGGCGGATATAAGTGTATATAAATATTTTAAATAAATTATTTATAAAAGATATTATTTGTAAAATTTCGGATTATTAAAATTTAAGAATTATTGTTGTCAATTTTTATAAATAATATACTAATTTATACATGGGATTTGACCCATGTCAAATCCCAATATATAAATAAGGATTCATCTTTAATAAACTACGTATTCACTTATTATAATGTAATTAATATGAATAAAAAATTCAGGATGTGGAAATCTTTAAGAAAAGAAAATTGTAAATTATATAAAGGTATTAAACATAATTTTATTTTGTATAAAAATAATTAATTTAATACATACGATATGTATATTCCATGTTTACAATGTACAGTCGAACCTCCGAATAGTCACAGAGGTTGTCTCTTTTACTCTTGAAACGATTTGATTTAAAAATTGAAATAAAGATATCGGACTATTCGGAGGTTCTACCGTATTACAAGTATTTCTCTGTCGTGTTTGGTTTTTTAACAATATAACTCCCTACTTTCATAACGACCTCGTCAATATTCTTTATTTCGGTTATAGTAAATGAATCAGTTTCTAACACCGGAATAATATTTCTTATTTTGTGCATAATTTTTTCATGGAAAAAGTAGTTTTTATAATCAACTTTCAAAATCTTTAATACGCAATAGTTTTTCATTTTCACGTTGTCATTATTTTTACCATAAAAAAAGAATTGAATTTCACCATATAATTTCTTACCATTCGCACAACTATATATAACATATCTATTGCTTCTTTTGTATTTAACGTCATATGTCTTGCATGTGAGAATTTTGTCCGTGTCCACGTATCGCATGAAGGCAGAGGTAGAAGTACAATTGTTGGAATCGATTATAAGTTGTTCAATATCAGAAAGCTTGATGTTATTTCTCAATGCAGGACCTTTCGTAAAATTATATTCTTTTTCTTTGTGTATTTCCTGTTGTAACGTTCTGCAGGCTTGAATCATATTCAAATTATTTACAAGTTCTTGGCCATTATTGTTTGGTGCGTGAATCATCCGTGCTATGAAGCCGTTATTACCTTCATATAAAAATGCCGAATTCGCCCAAAGGGGTCCCCATCGTCGTACAGTCATTGGCAAATGCAAAATTTGATGAACGTTATACGTATAATCTTGTACTCTATAAAGTTTTCCAACATCGCGCACGAATAAATCACACATTTCCTCTGCTTTGTTTATATCTTCTGGTGATATTTTGTCTTGAATTAAAATTTCGCACACTCCTACCAGTAATAACCAGTGCTGAACATATATCTCTTTCGCGAATTGTTTCAGAACCGGCAAAGAATAAAACATAAGCCATGACCTTAACTCTGTCGCTTTCCATTTACCTAACTGTTTTAAGGACCTAGGTATTCGTTGCAAAAAACTCGTTGGTTGAATATTCAAAAGAAACTCGTCAATTTCATTTACTTTGTCACCTATGTACCATTTACCTTTTTCGGAAAACCACAAACTCGTAAAACGAAGAACACATCCTAAAAGTATTGAATGCATATATTCTGGGAAAACACATTTTCCCAGATCTAGCATTGGTATTGTACTAATAATACTCTTTCCTTTTACACCTTTAATATGCTTTTCTTTTGAACCACTTTGATTCAATATTTCATCAATTTTTTGAGCTTGCTCAAACATTCGATTGCCATCTCGAAGATGTACTGATTTGTGATCACTATTGTAAATGAAATATTTTTTTCTCAACTGTGGATCTTCTAATCTTTCAACTTCGCAGTTATTGCATGAACATATTCCAGTGGGATATTGTACATTTTGTAAGTCAGCTCTTGCGGGAGCATCTGCAACAATAACTGGAGCTATGACAGATGATTTATGTTTTTCATGGGTGTTAGGATGTGTCCATGATACCCCATTACTTTCAAATATTTCTCTTAAGGAATTTGTGAATGGTTTGAGATACGTATTCAATTTCGGTTTTTTTGGGTCAAGCCATATGCCAGCTACGACTGTAAAATTAGCCCTGCGATCTGGCAAGACATCACAAACCGTTAATTGTAACGGCCAAAAATGAACAATAGAACTTTTACTTTTAGCACAAACACCATCTATGGACCATATTAATACTACGTCATATTGCTCATTGAAAGATTCTTTTATTTTTCTAAACTCTGACCCATCCTGAATGTCTGTAATATAATTATCTCCGGAATTGCATTTTTGTCGCCTATCACGGTTTTCATCAATTGCATCAGCTAAATTTCGTTTTTCAAATAGAAATTTAATTATTTCTGCCACTGGAAATTCAAAAAATATATTAAAATCAGTTCCGTCGCATTTAGAACAAATTTCTTCTAATGAGTGTTTATAATGAAGGCAATTGGAGCAGTAAAAGTGCTTTTTAGCATGTACAACAGTTGTGACATTTTCAAGATATTGCAACAAAAAGTATATCGATTCTGGCATGTTGTTCGGACTAGGCAAAACTGTTTTCATGAACTTTAAACGATCGTTCAAATCTTGTTTTGTATTTTTATATTTGAAGTGATGGTCAAGTAACTGAACGATAGCTTCCTTAGTTGATATTATAGATTTGTCGTACAATTGGCAATCATTGTATTTATAAAACTCGTTGCTAAGATTTTCATCACCAAAGAGCCATTCATCCATGTCAAGGGACCACAGGTTTGGATCTTCAGTTTCCACATATTCGTAATAAGTAATAAGATCTTCATCATTTTCATACCGAAGGTAGGAGTCTTCAACATTCGTGTTACATTCAGGAATTTCATTAAGACTGAAAGGAGTAGCTGTTTCACCCATTTCCTATGAAAACGTTCAAATATAATATATTAAAAAAGTACGAAAAATGAACAAATATTTATAATTTTATAACATATAATTTGTATATAAGTAATGGAATTGCGTAAAAACACAAACCTCTGGATCTTTGAAATTTGTAGAATCCAATATTGCAGGTTTTGAAGCGATAATTTGGACAGATTTCGAAGTTACTGTTTCGGGGTCCGAAGGTACTGAAGGTACTGTATGTAAATTATCGCTGAATGAATGGAAAGATGAAATAGAAGCAACAGGTATTGGATTTGATAAGGAAGCATTGGCAAAATTTAAAACATTCGATACTTCATTATTTCTAAAGACCAGCGTACTGTCTACTTTTTCACATTTTTTAAAGTTTGTATCGTTTGGCGATTTAGGATTTACAAAATCTAAAACACGATCCTCAATTTTGGATTTTTCAAAACCAGCATCATTTGGTATTGTTAGGTTTACAAAATCCAAATTATGTTCTTTATTTTTATATTCTTCAATGTTTTTGTTGAATGGTACAGTTAAATTTGATATTGAAGAGTAAGACACACTTCTGTTCGAAACTTCATATACATTTTGATGTTCTAAAAGTGACGCTGGTAGTTGTAATATGTTTTCAGACACAATCGAAGAATCACATGTAGGATCTAAGCAGAAAAACAAATTTCAAGATTATGATTAAGAATTATGTTGAATTTTATTTAAGAAAATCAAAGACTACAGAAGGTTTTAAATTCAAATGACAGACGTTTATTTGCAAATAAATATTTGTTAAAAATGTTTTCGTCACATATGCACTCAAAGTTGTGCATATGTGACTTGGGGAGAAAAACTATGTTTTGCTCTCTTGGTGCATAATATACTATTATATATGCTTCTATAGCATCTCGCGAGTCAATAATTAAGAATCATAATAGGGCTAAGGTTTAATTACACGTGAATATAAATTGATCTTCACAGCGAGCATTTTATTTGGATTTTATAAAATGTTTTCGAATAATTTTTACATACCAACAAAGCAAATTTTTTGTTTTTTAAATTTTTGAGTAGTTTCAGTAGCATTGTCATTTCCTTGTTGTTTTTTGGATTCCACCGCAAACAATTCTGCATTTTGTTCATTGTTATCTTTTGATGAGAAATCATCCATAATAATAGCAATTTATTACAAATAAACATATAATTACAATCCTGCAAAATAAAGATAAAATTATAGGTTATCTAAAATAAAGAGTAAAATGATATAGTTAGAAACTAGATAACACGTGATAAATGTATGATTATTTCATAATAACCTTTTAAATAATAAAATACCATCAATTGTTTAACTTTTTAAACAATATTCAATTATATATATGAAAACAACACCCAAAAACGATTTTTTTTCTCATTTGTTGCTTTTAGGTAGCAACTGACTACAAACTAATGCCGTATTCCGAATATTGATACAGAGCCAAATTAATACAAATCCTATAAATGAAAACTTAAGAGGCGTTTTCATTCAAATAGTATAATAATCAATCCGAAAGATTCCAAAGTTCAATATTGAAATTTATATTCTTATTCGCTATAGTGGGTGCGTTTTTCATTGTACTAAAAGTACTGCCAGTAATTGTTCATCTAACTTTAACGTATATGATAGATAAAGATGAATAATTATTAACAGTACTTTTAATGCAATAAGAAATAGCCTAAGAATATAGACACTATAGTCATTTATAATGTTTTATCTGTAAAAATAATAAGTAATTTTTATTTTGTAATTTCAATTATCTAAAAAATATAATAATTATTATTCTGGAAAATTTTACAAATTATATGTCTTTTTTAACTTATTATTCTATCTCAGTTAAAAGTTGGACATCCCGCCAAAATGAAGCACACTGATTGGTTGACCTACCATTGCAGCTTTAAATTTGTGCTTTCGTGTTTTCACATGTTTTCGCAAACTGCGTGCGTCTACTAAAATACTCGTATACCGAATACGCACTCTGCCAAGCTGTAGTGTTATTCTAATTACAATCTCATTTTAAGTTTTAAAGTATATTTCTATAAGTTTATTTACTTAAATATGGAATACTTTTTAATACACTGTGACAAAGACAATTCTTATACCATAACTAATAAATGCAAAGTCATTTATGACGAAAACGTCCAAATATCGGACATTGTGAATTTTCAGTTTAATGGAGAAGTTTATCAAGGAACTATTATAGATATGGACGGTAAGCGTTATAAAAATATAATTATGTATTTTTTCATTGTAACTTTTATTGATTATTATTTAATCCTTGTTTACTTATATCTATTTGTCTTAGTGGAAAATTTTCGTGAGAAATAACAACATTTTATTCTTTGCTTGTATTATTTAATTTTCTAATACATCTATAATTAAATATACAAATAAAACGATCATTTTCTTTCAATATATTTAACTGATGATTGCAAAACTTAGTTAAGATTGAGGTTAAAATAAACGTTATTGTTAAATAATATAAATGAATGTTGAATTTGTATATTATTTGTTATTTTCTTCAGTACAAAAAATTTATTTTCATTATTATTCTTTTGACATATTGTCAATTAAATTGTTATAGATGATTATAATAAACTACAGAAAGAAATGAAAAAAAAAACAGCACAAAAAAAGGATAATACAAGCCAAAAGCAGAGTAATGCCGGAAAGAAGCAGAAGACAACTATCTTAAAGAAAACAGAGGTTATTTCTCAACCAATCTCCAAGAATTTACGAAAAAGAACATCGCAAAGCAGCAATACAGATGAACAAATCACAAAGGTATATTTATGTAAAATTCATTTACTAATAGATTTGATATAAATAATTTAAACTCAACTTTCCCTCCATTTTTTTTTTTTTTTTTTAACGCAACAATTTCTGATAACAATATTTATAAGCGTGTAAAACATTAGAATTCATAACTCGTAAAATGTAACGTTAAATATATTATTTAAGTAATAAAAGAAGTTAGCTTCGACGATTTTAATTATTTAAAATTATTTTTTAAATAATCAAACTTGATATTGTTAAAAAATTAGTTTCATTGAATTTTTTAATGATTGAAAATGAATGTTTTATATTTCTATAATTTTTATTATAATTATATAGTTTTTTTGGTAATGTTGTATAATTTTTTTTTTTTTTTTTAATTAATAATAATTACATGTTTTTAAATATTTGTGGATTATAAAATGTCTATTTCATAATCAAATCTATATTTCACAATGAAAATATTTATTATAATAAATATTATTGACTTTTTGCTTATTGTTGGTCATAATTGCACCTGTCACGTACGTATGTTTGCACAAACATAACCACAATTTTTTGACGTTTTGTGATAGCGTTTCTATTGATTGCATCGATAGAATGTTTTCCAAAAAATTTAATTTTAAGGTGAGACTATCCGAAATTAATTTATTACAGATTTAAATGAAAATAAAATATATTATTTTTAAAATAATCATCTATTATTGTTCTAAATCTGAATACATTTTTGTGTTTAGAACCGGAGATATTTGATGTAAAAATTGGTTAAAAACACATGGGCAGTATAGGTTCACCGATTTAAAAAGTTCAATTTTTTAAAAATATTTATGACAAAAAATTAGATTTGAAAAAAAACTAATAAAATATTCTTAGAATATGGAAAAAAAGAAAAATGGGAAAATTATACAATTGTTGTGTATATATGGTTTCTGAGATAAAACGTAATATATATGGATAATTAACGTTTTTGACATAGAGTCTCAATCATATTTGATTAAATACTCATAATTCATTATTTATTTATTTTTAAAGTACGAAATATATTAAATAATTATAAAATTATTATATTCATTAATAAAATTTTATAATAATAACTTTTGTAACTGAGTATCATGATAGTCCCACCTTGAGTTATTATTTAAAATAACTCAAAATTAAATTGGATTATCGTAAAACATTTTTTCCATTTTTTCTTGTTTTACTATCTGTAGTTATTTTTACTATAAACAAATATTGTAAGATTCGAATATCACAATTTTAATAAAGAGTAATTATTATTGTTATTATAGAAAATGAAAGTTGAAGGCAACGATGAAAGAGAGTCTGAAAGTGAAAATGAATCGGTGAGTACAAAATGAAACAAAATAGTATATTTTGTCTGAGGGCGTCATCTGCGCTCGAGCCCAGAATTAAGTTTTTCAACCGTGGGCAGTGTGCTCAATGTTGCCACGACTGAAATAGTATATTTCGTCCGAGGTCCGAACGATGTGTTTCAATCGTAGGCAGCATGCTGAAAGTTAAATTAACCTAGGTCGAGTGCCGAAAGCGACAGCTTCTGGCACGAGAGCTCAGGTTAGTTCAATTTTCGTCCGCTGCCACGACTAGAAATTAATTGTTGTACTTGAATCAAAATACTCCAGTGTCATATAATTTATATAAATACTAAAAAGTTCAACTTCAAATATACGAATACGAATTTTTATAAAAAACAGTGAAACATTTGCATTTATATTTAAAAATATTAATATTTGATTAATTTTAAAATTAACTCTTGATAATATTTGCAGGTGTCATTTTCATGAATAATTACTTTTATTATTATTTTACATTCTCAATGAAATTCAATAATGTTTATATTATTTTATATTTGCTACTACATGGAAAAAATAACCTGTACACTGCGCAATAAATAGATTTGTTACATCAACATGAATTAATCTTGTAACTTTGACAAGAAAACTTGGGAATACACCAATCCATTCCTGTGTATACCACAAGAAAGACATTGTCGTCAAACTTTCCGTTGATATACCAGGAATGGATTAATGTATTCCCAAAATTTTCTGTGAAAGTTACAAGATTCATTCATGTTGATGTAACAAACATTCAATGTACAGTATACAGGTTATTTTTTCAATGTAGAATTTGTACATCTATTTGAAGCAAAGCAATCTAATTTTTATTATCTTTAATAAATTAAGGATTCTAAGAGGGAAGAATACAGAAATAGTTCTGAAAACGAGACTGAAGAAACTACGGAACTAATTCCAGTAATCGACAGTGGTGAATCTAGTAAAAATGAAATTCGTGCAGATCCCTGCAATCAGGTAACATATAATTCGTAACTTGTTTGCTTTTGTTACATTCTCCCTAAACTTTTAATAATAAATTTAAAAAAACTATTTAATCTAATATAAAAATTGGAAAGAGAAACAAACTAAAAATTATAACTATAAATATATAAATTATGGAGCAAATATAAACTATTTTTTGTGCATATATAAATTATTTTCAATTTATACATCATAAACTTGTATAAATTTGTAAAAATTAATATAATTTAAAATTAAATTATATATATGCATATATCAATCAGCACTTCAAAGAAGTTTAAAATTTTTTGCAGAAGGAAGCTAATAGTGATTCAAGTCTCAACATAACACAGGAGGAAGAGGAAATCTTTCAAAAAGTAATTTTTCTTTTGGCGTTTTTGAAAAGCAAAAATTGAAATGATCGCTTTCCTAACATAAGTTTTCGCAATTTTGTAAGCTTTTGCGTATATATAATTTTATTTTATGCTGTGTCTTATATTTTCATTTGTTTTTAGTTATTGGAGAAGAAAAAAAGGATTGAGGACAAGGCAAAAGACAAAAATAAAGAGGACCCAGAAATAAGTGGCGGTGAATCTGGTGAACAGAACAAACCCGAACAAGATATAAAACCTTTGTCAAAACTTAAGGTCCCCAAGACGCAGCTCAGGAAGTTACACATGCACCCCAAAATTGTATTTAATGGAGAAATGTATCGATATAATGTGGAACCAAAGGAGGTAGAAATATTTTGAATTGAATTAGTTTCCCGGAATTAAACGCGAACGTTAAAAATAAATGATTCATAGTACTTATAACATCAAAGTTTATTTTACAAATTGTTGGCTTATATAAATACATTATAATATTAATTATCTGATATTTTTACAGGATTTCCAAGAATTAATTACAGGCAGCGGAATATATGTAGATGAAGATGATTTTCGCATTTGTGCGAAACAAATCACCGGAACTGCCTTGGCTAGAAAAATGATGTCTGCAATATTTACGAGAACCGCTTTAAAGCACTGTTCTTTGTACGGGGAATACTGTGGAGAGAAAGTACCACAGCGACCAGCATTGGATGCGAAAGGAGTAGATGCAATCATAGGTGAGTGTTACAGTAGAAATAATTGTTAAATTATAATATAACTTATATATTTTAAGACAATTTATAATTATTCAAATTTAATTTCTTACTAATGAATCATATTTTTGCAGCTTATGTTCTTCATCGGCAGAAAGATGGCGTTTTCAAGCATGTTGTTACCGAAGATAATATAAAACAAGCTATGAGAAACAAATTGACTGCTGTTGCAAATGAAGGCAAAAAAAAGGATTCCACTAATATCACTCCAAACTCAGATGAACAAGAGGCATAAGAAAAATCGATTGAAATGCAAATACAGTTTTTTTTTTTTTTTTGCTAAATCGAGGCTGTGCTATTTTTAAGTTTTCAGATAATTTAGATACAATCAGTATTTTGTAGTTGTATTAAATAGATTAAAATTGATTATGATAAGTTTCTAAAAGAGAAACTTTGTTTATGTTACAATTAATATAAAACTTTTTTATGAATGTTTTATAGAATAGGAAGATGATATTTTCAATACTGTAGTCACCGATATTTGAGATAGGTTATAAAGATTAAAATTGATCTGTAATTTTGAAAAGTTTTCAAAAAGCGACATGTTATAGTTAGAAGCACATACCGCTTAGGAAAAATTTTTTCAAACATAATAAGTTTTTTTATCAAATACACCTAGGCTGTGCTATATTTAAATAACTAAATTGTTTAAATGTGGAAATCACTTTTTAGTTTTATAATTAAATTCATACGTGTTTTAAGCTTTTTTTAAAAGCGAACTATAGTGATGTTACTTCTTGAGTTTGTGCGCAATTTATATAAACACTTTGTATTTAGTTTTTGAGATTCCAAAACGTACAAATAAAGCAAATGATATTTTAATTGAGTGTTTTTATTTGTCTAGAAAAACTTGTCTTGTTGGGAAAGTTGCAAATAAGTTTGCATGCGTTTTTCTGAACTTAACTACTTTTCAAGGCATTTTTTTAAGTTCATTATAATTCTTAAAAAGCAACGATATATTCCCAATATATTCAAAGTATATTGAAAATATATTCTTAATGTATTATAAATATGTTGCGAATATATCCTAACTATGTTGTAAATACACTGCGAGTACATTGTCAACATAGTTTTTTATTGCAATATATTCGATTTATGATATATTTAAGATATATTACAGATATATTAAGAATATATTAAGAATATACTCAGAATATATTAAAAACATATTAAGAATATATTAAAAATCTATTAAAAACCTATTAAAAATGTATTAAGAACATATTGGTAGTGTATGCAGTTTACAGTATATCTTCAATATATTTGAAATATATCATCACTATATTCACAATATATTTTTTGTTTTACTAGGGTGAGGTCTACACAAAACAAATATTTCACTTATATATAAAGTACTTCAATGTAGACTTTACTAAATCTCAATAGTAAATTGAAAATGTATTTGAAAAACCGTTTCAGAACCGAAACCGAAACCGAAACCGTTTCATTCGGTTTCGGTTTTCAGTATATTATGGATATAAAAATAACGGTTTCGGTTTCGGTTACGGTTAGGACATTGAAACGGTTTTTACCGGTTACGGTTTCGGTTTCGGTTTCGGTTTGATGCCTTGTTTAAAACATACGAATTTTGTACATCATGTAAACTAGAAATGTCCATATTTATTTATCACTAGCATATATGAATGTAAACATATTTCAAAATATATATGTAATTACCAATCAAAAAATAAGTACACAACTAAAAAAAAATGTTTTTTAAAAATACAAAAATGACGACTATATTTTTTAATAAACACGCAATTCAAAATCACTTCATAAGTTCTTAATATAAAGAAGCTGTTAATCTTCTTCAGATGAATCTGCAAGGTTACTCAATGAATTTATAACAGCCGTGGTCAAAACTTGCTCCGATTCTAAATCAGATTCATCACTTGAAGAGACCTTTCTCGTTGTTGCTTCTTTTGCTTGGGATGCCTGATTTTTCTTTTGTTTGTTAACGTGTGTTTTCTTAGCCTTGATTTTTCTATTAACTTTTTCATCTTCTGAACTGATATTTTCACTTTCTTCTTTCTTTTTCTGTTTGTTTTCCTTTTTAATTTGATTATTTAATCTTTTTGTCGCATCTCGGAACCACTGCTGCATTGTACTTTCAATAGTATGTCTTGTACTGCCTTCGACAGATTCCAAAATAGCCTCTATAAGAAAAATGAAACAAATTTATAAAAATGAAACATTTTATTGTAGAAAAATGCTGATAAAATTTTTCATTATTTATATAAATAACCACTTATAGTTTAAATGTTTTAAGACAGAGTGAGATACGTTTAAATTTAATTTAACCTCATATATGTACAAAATAATTTTCAAACAAATTTGCTGGATATTAATTAAATTATAATGTACATTGAAATTTATATGTTAATAATATATTTGTCTTAAAGTGATATTAAATATGAGTGTTTCTAGTTATAAGGTACTTTTATAGAGTATTTTTAATTAGACAAAATTTAAAAAAAAAAAAAAAAAAAAATTTATTATAACAAAAAATAAAATTTAATTTATAAAGACTTTACTTATGATAAATTAAATAGGTATTTGTATGAAAAATTAAAATGCATTTTTTTAAATTCAATTATCTATTACCTTTTATAAGTTGAATTAGTAATAGAGTTGAGGCTGCTTTTT
>JABFPH010000068.1:0-12619 GCA_022817485.1 Elgonia sp. ZL-2020 | reverse complement strand
GTCCGTGAATGGTTCAGCCACTCTTTCGCTTACCCCACTAAAAACTGAAAGTCCACGAGTACTTTTTCACTCGCTAGTCCTGCCTTCAATCTCCACTTATGTACATAAAGCACAACCAATTAAACTAAGCTGGCCTGTTTTAGCTTCACATCAACTTGCTGACCCTCCTACACAAACCGACGGTCAGATTGACTGTTTGTTGGGCGTCAGCGAAGTGAGTAGAGTCATACTACCCGGTATATTGCAAGACACTGCAAAGGGACTCTTGGCACAAGAGACCATCTTTGGTTGGGTGGTGTCAGGTCAAGGTCCTACCGTCATCGAGACATCATTTCCTCGGTTGGTCGGGCATGTTGCGCTGACCCCAATTGATGACTTGATTCGACAATTTTGGGAACTGGAAGAAGTTCCCACTGCACCCAAACTCACATGCGAAGAGATTGAGTGCGAGGAACATTTCCAAAGAACACATCGTCGTGATACTTCTGGACGATATATAGTGGCACTACCTTTTAAAAAAGGTCTTCGTCCCACTTGTCCAGACACTTTGGATCCTGTTAAGGCTTGTTTTTTGAGGAATGAGAGAAGGCTCCTCAAGACTCCTTCTCTGTACAATGAGTACCAGAGTTTTCTTGAGGAATACCTAACTTTAGGTCACATGAAATTGAGCACTGATAGTCTGGACCAACAGCGAAACGTCTATATGACACACTTACCTGTTCTACGATCCGAGAGTAAGACAACGAAGCTCAGAGTTCTCAATGCTTCTTATCGATACCCTCAGGGATCTTGTCTTAACGATTTCCTACATACGGGTCCAAAGCTACAGACTGATCTGTTTGCGTTACTTTTGCGATGGCGATGTCATCGTCTTGTTTATGTTGCCGACTTGGCAAAAATGTTTCGACAAATATTAGTCGATACTGCTGATATTCCATATCAGTCTATTTTATGGAGACCCAATCCAACCTCAGAGCTCAAGGCTTACAACCTGCTCACGGTCACGTATGGCACAGCTTGTGCACCTTATCTGGCCAACAGAGTGCTAAAGCAGTTAGCGCTTGATGAAGGCCATTCGTATCCATTAGGCTCTCCTATTCTCTTAGAGAATTTCTATGTCGACGACGCACTCTTCGGAGCGGATGATCCTGTCACTCTGGTGCGCATGAGAAAGGAGCTCTGCAATTTGCTTACAGCTGGAGGCTTCACGCTTCGAAAGTGGGCCAGCAATAATTGCGAGTTGCTTCAAGATATTCCCGAGGAGGAACACGGCCTTGCTGTGAGCAAGACATTTGGCGATCTAGAGCAAATGAAAGTCTTGGACATCAGTTGGCAACCTGCAAGTGATCTCTTCACATTTGCATGCAAGGTGCCTGCCTTGGATACATGTACCAAGCGCACCTTCCTCTCTCTGATAGCGAGTTTGTTTGATCCCATGGGTTGGGCCGCACCCTTCTTGATTAAAGGCAAGTTGATAATACAGTTGCTATGGTTGCACAAGGTGGATTGGGACGACGTGCTCCCAGTTGATATGGCAGCTCAGTGCCTTGCCTTTCATGCTCAATTGAATGAACTCGACTCATTGTCGTTGAAGCGGTGGAATGGGATGTCTCCTCGAAATGCTTCTTGCGAATTACACGGCTTTGCTGACGCTTCAAAATCAGCCTATGCCGCCGTCATTTATTTGCGAGTTGTTGATGAGAATTTCAGTACCAGTACTACACTTTTGTATGCTAAGACAAAAGTTGCACCTCTCAAGGTAATCAGCATCCCTAGGCTAGAGCTTTGTGCAGCTGTCTTACTGTGTCGAGCACTATTGTTTGTACAACAAGCCCTGCCTCAGTTGACCCATTCTACGCATTGTTGGACGGATTCCAAGACTGTCTTGGATTGGTTGAAGCGACCATCCAGCTCCTTAAAGACATTTGAAGCGAATAGGGTCTCGTATATTCAGACTAGCTTAGCGCCAGCCACATGGCATCATGTCCCAGGAGTCTCAAATCCTGCAGACTGTGCCTCTAGAGGCATAGACCTAGCCGAATTACGGTCGTCGACTTTGTGGTGGTCCGGACCTGCGTGGCTGATTGAATCTTCCGAGAACTGGCCTCGTTTGAAAGAACAGTCTTCAGTCCAAATCGAGACTGAGAAGACTCACACAGTCACTCAAACTTCAGTTGAGTCTGATTGGTCCATTATTGACAATTGTTCTTCTTGGAATCGACTCGTTCGTGCTATGGCATATGTGTTGCGTTTCATTAGTCGCACAAGTCGCTCTCGTTACATGAGAGCAGTGACTTCGGGCGCTACAGATGCTCACATTCGCATTGTTGATAGTGTGGGGGCACTGACTGCTCCTGAATTAGTACAAGCCGAAAAGACAATAATTCAGATTACCCAAGCACAATACTTGATGCCTGAAATTGTCGGCTTGCAAAAAAATAAAGTTCTCCCATCCAAAAGTGCAATACTACCGCTTAGCCCTTTTGTCGATGAAGATGGCCTACTGCGAGTAGGCGGACGTCTGTCCTTGACAGCTTGGTCTGACGTACAGAAGCATCCCTTTATTATACCAAAGGGAAGGGTGGCTGAACTATTATCGAGACACTTTCACATTCTCTCCTTGCATGGCGGCATGCAGGTGACGTTGAGAATGATGCGTGCTAAATTCTGGGTCATTTCTGCCCGTTCAGTGACGCGTTCCGTTATACACACTGCTAAAACAGGTAACTTATTTTAAAACGTTTTTATCTAAACGTGTAAAGTGTTTTGGGACTAAACATCTTTTGTGTTTACCACAATAACCTAAAAATTTTGTTCAAATGACAGTGAATGATAAACATGGATCGATATTCATGTAATATGTGCGTGTATTCTACAATTGTACAAGGATTGTTAGTTAAACACATTTGGGAAGAACACGGAAATGATCCTTATTTAAAAATTAAATGTCCCATTCAATGCTGTGGAGCAACTTTCACCAAGTGGAACTCATTTGCACGTCACGTGTCAATGGTTCATCCCGACAACATTGAAATCCTAAATGTAAATGAACAACTTTATAACCGAAACTTTTTATATGATGAAGGTATATATAAAATTTAGTTTTCAGAAAGTATTAAAAATATTGAATTAAATATAAGGCACATTTTGTTCGTATGTTTCAATTTATGTAGAAAAACAATAGAGTTTAGACAGTTAATTCATTTGCACTGATATTATAGGCGATGATATTCAATTAAGATTTCCTGCACTAAAGTTAACGTATTATGTGGCACAACATCTTGTTAATATTAGAGAAAATTTTAAAACTTCTCAAGTCGCACTTGACAACATAACAGTTGGATTGAAAGAATCTCTAAATATATATTCAACAATGTTACTGGTATTATTTTTTATATTTTTATTTAACATTAAAGAATGAAAAGTATGGTGAAAGCACCAGTGAAAGAACATTTCAGTGATTCACTTTATTCAAAATATTTTAATATGTAAAATTTAATGATCGGTTACTATTAATTATTTATATAAATACAAAATAATAGCTAATTTGTTCTTTCACTGGTCTTTTATCCTATAATTTTTTTATCATTTTACTTATAAAACGTGAATATTATATTTCACAATATTAACTTATGCAGAATATAATAATATTTGATATGAGTAGGCTATATGAGTACTATATAAATCACTATTTAATGAAAATTAAATTTAGGGGCAATAAGGGTAATTGTGACACAATGGGGTAAATGTGACACCTATATTTTTTCAGGGAAATTTCAAAAATAAATTTTGACTGAATATGAAAATTTGATGAATAATTGTTAAATTTGCAATTAAATCTAATACACTTGCAATTGATTAAATTATTAATTATTAAAATGAAGTGTCACATTTACGCCACTGTGTCACAATTACCCTTATTGCTCCAATTTATTTAAATATAAAAATGAAAACGCATTAGACATTATTTTTTTCAGAATGAATTCAGAGAACACGTCAATCGGGAAACGAACTGTATTAATATAGATAGTATCGAGCAAATACTCAGCTTATTAACGCCATCGGAATTACTATACCCTGTACAGTCAAAATATTTGTTGGATAAGTTGCTCATTGAAGAATTTAACATGGTTTTACCTGAGAAGATACACATGGGAAATATTGATAAATGGATAAAAATAAAAACACCTCCATATATAGATCTAGTAGAGGAAGAAATGTTTGGTTACTATGTACCGTTATTACCAAGCTTAAAAAATTTACTACAAAATGCTCAAATTAGATCAAATATCGACAATCCTATTATTCAAGATGGCGATGAAATGGCAACTGTTCTGCATGGTTTATTTTACAAAACAAATCAGTTTTTCTCTAATAATAGAAATGCTTTAGCAATAATTTTGTATTGCAATGAGGTTGGTATCAGTAACCCTTTAGGAGCGAGTTCAAAAAAACAGAAATTGTACCAATTTTATTGGACATTAGCTAATATTCATCCCGAATATAGATCATCTTTAAATTGCATTCAATTATTGGCTACGGTTAAATCATCGCTTGTGAAAAAATTTGGTTTGAATAAGTTATTAGCGCCTTTTCTTAATGATATACAAATACTTCAGACTGATGGAATAACTGTGAATATAGATAATGAAGATAGAACATACAAAGGATCCTTAATATTTTGTTCTGGTGATACTCCTGCTCAAGCACAAATGGGAGGCTTTAAGGAATCGGTATCAGCTTATCGTCCATGTAGATCATGTTTAACAACCAAAGATACTTGGAAAGAAAGTTTTAATCCTAATAATTTTATAAATCGTGATTACGACACACATCAAAGACACGTTGAAGCAGTGACTGAACCAAATGTTCCGCTACATGTCACTAACTTTTGGAAAAGAAGATACGGAGTGAATGGGAATAGTCCATTACATAATATTCCAAATTTTGATATAACACAATGTCTACCTCAAGACATTATGCATGTGTTAATTGAAGGTATTTCAGAAATTGCGATTAAAAGTCTTATTCGATACTGTACCATTAATATTCCATTATTTTCTTTAGAGGACTTGAATGAGCGCATTAGATTTTTTGATTTTGATCATTTCAAAATTAATAAACCAGCTGAATTATGCGAGGAACATATAACACGAAATGGTTCCCTCAGACAAAGCGCATCTCAAATTTTTACTCTTGCGCATACGCTGCCATTTTTGCTCATAGAATTTTTCAACGAAGATGTAGATGTGAGACCACTTGTTTGTCATGCGCATCTCTTGCAAGTATTGAATGTATGTTTTGCATACAAAATTGATGAAGAAAAAGTTGCTGACTTATCTCGTATGATAGAATTATACATCCTTGAATTCAAAAATCTTTATCCTGATGTTATAGTGCCAAAGTTTCATTTTTTAATTCATATCCCTAAATATATTTTATTGTTCGGTCCAGCCCGTCAACAAGCGTGTTTCCGATTTGAAGCTGAGCACAATTTTTTCAAATCATTAGTACCAGTTGTGAGAAATTTCAAAAATATGCCCTATACATTGGCATATAGGCATCAAGCTTTACTTAGCTGTCGTCTTAGTTCTGGTTTCAATTTATCAGATAAGAACTATTTGTATCGTGGAGATGATGTTTCTTTCGGAGAAATCGTATTGCTTCGTAATTTGCCAAATGCACTATTGTTACTGGAAAATTTTGGTGATATTGTCCACGAAGATTCACTGATAATGAGAAGCTCAAAAATTGAAAGTCTTGGGACTGTTTATAAGCCTTCTTCCGTCATTTTGTTAGATAATGAAGATGATGATCTACCTAAGTTTGGAATAATTCGTGAAATATTTGTTATTACTACACATACAATTATTATGTATTCAAAACTCAATACGTTATATTATGCAGATGAATTAAATTCTTACTGCGTGGAAGAATCATTGAATGTTAACCAACAAGTAATTTTGAAAGAAAATTTAATTTTTGCACACAATTTACCAGTCTTTGAATGGAACAGACAAAAATTTGTTCTCTTATTGAATAATGAACGAACAGAGTTTGTTGGTTGAACTAATTATTTATTATTGTAATTGTTATTACAAATAAACTAAAATAAGCAAAAACAAATTATCTATAAATTTCTTTGTGTTTATCCTTTCATTAATTTAACAAACATAGTCGAAGTCATATTAACACTTCTACAAACAAAAACATGTTATTTTTAAATAAAACATTTTTATAAATTAATACGGACTTTATTTCTCTTAGCATATTTTTTAGTCACATAAACGTCGAATCTGATTAGGTAATATGTAACATCATATTATAACAACTCTTATATAACTCTTGAGGGTAGAACGTTTGAGTAAAGTAACAAATATTGTTTCTTCTTATAAGTGTAAATATAATATACCTTTTAACAGTGAAATTATTTTCCAAGTAAATTATTTAGTGTGATTATTTATAATATAATAATGTTCATTTAATAGCTTAATTAAAATAAAATATATATTTGATTAAAAATAATAGTTTATCAATAGTTAATATTTCCATATTATTTTAAATAATGTTTTTAGTATATTATGTTAATTTTTCATAGTCAAAAGATATATTTATTTCTAATTTGTCACTCAAAGCATTAGGCATAATAGCATTCTCAGTTTACTTAAAATAGGAATCTTTTCATAGTATTCAGCTTATTCCATTATTCTGACATTTTATTGTTTACATCCCGGATAAACCTTTCAAGTCCTTCTTTTGAATCAAGATGTTCATTCAAAACATCAAAATCAAGGTAACGCAATGTCTTTCGATACGCTGTAGGATACTGTGTATCCCATACGTAGTACGTTGCCATCAGGCATGCAATTGATTTACTAACAGTAGGCTCGGTTATTTTTACTCGTAAAGTTTCATCTGCAACTATGAATGCACTTGCTACGTATCCATCAATAGTGTAAATCACTAGTCGAGGGGAACAACCGTTAGCTGTGACGAGTTCCGCTACGGACTTCTTTGCCTAAAATGAAGTACAATTAATACATTTAATAATATGATTTTTAAAATACAATGTAGTGATTCAATTGTTTTCATTATTCAATAGAAATGTGCGAAAATGTGCTCATAAAAACAAAAAAGGGTTAAAAAAAACGGGAAAAAGAGATGAAAACAAGTGAAGTAAATACCTTTTACCACAATATATATGAGTTAATAACTTTCATTGACAAATAGAAAAGTTATATTAATTTGAAAATTTACAAAATTTGATGCTGTTTAAAGTGATGCGTGTTTTTTACGCAAATGTATTTATGATTTAATATTATAATTAATTAACTGTTATTTTGGAATAATAGATTGCAATAATAAATTTATTATTATATTTACCTCTTTAACAATGATCAAAGGTTCATTCACGTTCCTATATCGTTTGAGAGTCAATGTCTCGTATAGTCTACTGAGAATCGTTGCTTTGTCTTCCTCGTCTTTAATTTTGATCGAAAAATATTTTCCGAGTTTGATGATTGCATTTTCAAATTTAGCATGGAGTTTTTCAATAGCAATCTTTTTTAATAAACTTAATTCAAACATAATCTATAAATTAAAAATGAGGTATATGCATAATTGAAAATAATATGGGTGCATAAGATGTGCCAAAAAGTGAGTGAACTGCTGTGTAGCTGTTTTACTAGGTTGGTATGTCTGACGCACTACTTTGGTGTGGAAACTATACTTCAGAAAATGTAAAAACCGATCACTTTTGCAGACTCAAAAAGTGGTCAATTTCAAGGCAAGGGCATTCTTTTATTTCTCAATAAAATAAAAAAAATGATCTAATCGTCTAGATATAAATATTTTCATATTCATATTATATTATAAAAAATTCATATTGATACTTAATAATTGTTACTTATTAAATTAAAAGCATTTGAAAAAATGTATTTTTTGTATTTTAATGATAAAAGACATAAGGATTATTTGTTGTGTACCGTGAAATGTTATAAATTTTTTTTATAGGTTATCAGAATGTTCTAGTTATCAGAGTGTTCTAGTAAACTTTAAAATTTTAATATCATCAAATTATACCCTCTCCATTTAAAGGGATGTAACTTTAGAAAAAAGTGAAATATATAATTCCGGAAAAAGAAAGTTTTCATTTGTATATTTTGATGAAAGTAACAGAATACTGACGCTTTGAGAATAACCAATTTTTGACTCTAAAAAAAGATCTTTTTTTTCTTACAGATTATAAGAAAAAATGATTAAAAAACTATAAGATAATGACTATAAAAATTAATAAAAATTTACCAATGAATAAACACCAAGCTGTGAATAATGATTCACTACATCCTTTATTTCTACAACTGCACCTGACTTAATCCAAGCTCTACGAGCGAATAATGTTTCCTCCATCAAACGTCGAACATGATTTGAATCTTCTGTTGGGTTACAATTTTGTAGCTTTTCAAGAGCACTATCTACATCTGATTGATATCCAATTGCACTATAAAACAAATATTAATGAGTAAATTGAATATTATATAAATTGATAGTAATTTTTATTATAAAAGATAAAAATATACTTCAAACATTCAAAGAGCATACTTTTCAGAAGTTGACATTAAAGTTTTTTTTCCAGTTATTTCAGAAGTATGGTCTTCGGATGATCTTTTCATAAATATTTTTTTTTCTGAACACCGAGAATTCCGAATAAAAGCACTCATTTGATTTTTCAAAACACTCTGAAAATATCACATGTTTAATGTTCAACACATAAATTTATCTATCTATATAGAGAAAAATGTGGCAGTGATTATCAATATTAAAATGTTTTTAAAAAATGTATTAAAAAATTAAACAATATCGTTACTTAATTCATTAACTTACACAACTTCCCTTTCCACCTTTTAACACTGGATAAGTGTTAACAACTGTCAGGGCATAATTCGTATAATCACTACTCGTTGGTCGCTCATTCGTTAACTGCATTAAGTGTTTGGCCCAAAATCTTACAAAGAAAATTTGTTTTTCATACAATAAACCAGCGTCTAAATACTTTTGCAATTCATCGGTAAGTGGTGGGAGTTTAGCAGGATATTTGACTTTTGCATTTGATTGCAAAGATGGCATTTTTCCTCTACTACTGGATGCTTGTAAAATCTTTCCACTTTGCGATACACCACTTTCTGCATCTTTGTCATTCATTTTATCCTTCAAAAAATAATATAATTACAATTCAATTATACATATAATATATAATATAATAATCAAGTATATAAACGGGTTTGCTAACAATGACAAAATATCGCTTTATTTTATGTATTAATAAAATTTGATCACTAAACATGTATTTTTGATGTTTTAAAATATTTTATTTTTTATTCCCCAAAAAATACAACGTAATCAAACATGAATGCATAATGAATAGTTTTTGAACAATTTTATTTTTCATAAATTCATAATTGTATTATTTCTAATAATTTTTCTACATATTTAATGCGCCCAGCTGCTAAATGTAAGGTGGCGAACCATATAAAATACCACATGAAATTCCATTAGTTTTCTATATGGTTTGACATATGATTCCATGTGCTTTACCATAAGTCATTGTTATATACTTGACCATACATTTTTGGCATGGCTTTTCATATGGATAAACATTTAAAATATTATATGGTATTAACCTCCAAAGTAACATGAGTTTCCCATAAAGTAATCCCATATTAAATACCACATGGTTATTTTTCAAAAAATAAATAAAATAAAATTAATTTTGTGAAGAATCGAACTCAGGTGTTACATGCTACAAGTTCAGTGTCATAACCACTTAGCCACTGGACATCTATAAATACAAGTATATTTAAGAAGTTCTTAAGAAATATCCATATGTACTTTAAATAGTGATTTCAGACTTGTACATCTAAATATCAGATGGCCTAATGGTTAAAACAACGGATTTGTAAGAAATAAATCTCGAGTTCGATTCTTCAAAAATTCAATTTATTTTATTTATTTTTTGAAAAAAAATCTGCTAAAAAGCCATATAGGTTAACAATTTCTTAACAATTGTTAAGAAAAACCTGCGGATCATTTATTCATTTTAATAAAACTTGATTCTACATTAAATAAATAGCATTCCCGTCATGTGATCAAGCTTACTAGTTGAACAATATACTGTTTGAGTGATACCTGAACGAAACCCGGAAAAACCATCAGATGACTAAATAGGAGAATGAAACTAATCAATTCTTATTGAAAATATAATACAAAGAATCTTCTATAGGAATTTACAGAAGTACTCTTGTCCCAGTTTGGGACATGAGATCTCATATAAAAACTCGTATAAGTTCTTGAAAACTCGCGATGATCTCATATAAAATTTTAAAGTAATAATACGTTCTTACATATGATTTCATATGCATTTGAATATCATATTAACTTTTATTTTAAAAATTATAAAAAATTTTATAAAAATTAATAAAAAATTTATAAAAATTAATAAAAAATTTTATTTTAAGTAAATTTGATGTATAATGTATTTGATGTACGCAAAATTGGAACTAGAGAACTTATGTACTTTTTTTTCAATAGAGAGAAAAAAGTAATATTGTAAAAATAAAATCATTTATATATCCAAAAACGGACTTGTTCACAAGTACTTTAGTCGAATATTTATAAAGACAGATTGTTTTTTAAATTTACCTGTCACGAGAAGATGTAGTTTTAACACTTGATACTTCTTCTTAAAGAAAACGTCAAACTGTGTGCAACATTGGTAATACAATAAAAATATCATCATTTTCGGGCAAAGGAATTGAAACAAATTTCGATTCAATTTCTTCAATTGGCCATGATTTTCTGCCAGACAGTTGCTTCACTTTAAAAATGCCCAAACGAGATGATTCGCAAGGAGTTGTGTAAAAATCTTGTACATTTTCGTATTCTCGTCCAATGACGAAAATTTCATCATCATTGGTAAGAATAAAATTTTCGACTTTAATAACAGAGTTATTTATTCTGCAGTGGTTGTCTCCATTTGAATTTGATAACATAAAATGTTCGAAATACATATTTTTGTACTGCATACCATTACAATTCCTCAGCACTGGCCCCAAAAAATGTTGATTTTTTAATCCAGGGGGAACTTTTTCTTCGACATGTGAAAAACGGAGACCTAAGTTCTTCATTTCCCCATATCGTTTGATAATTTGTTCCAGTGGAAGTTCAGGTTTTCGTAACAGTTTTTTCAGGTGTCTCATGAAGTTTTCAAATCTGAATGCGCTGAATTCACTGAGGCAGCCGAAGATTTTTACGTCATCGATAATATGTGTGACACCATGGACATTGCGAGAAATATATTTCTCTCCAAAAAGAACAGCGAACATCTCAACAAAGTACTCAAACAATGATTCGGCATATTCTAAATCTTCATCAACAAAATTTTCGTTATTTACTAGACGAACTGCTACGTGCAATGCCAGAAAGTGAACGTAAACTTGATTCTCGGGATCTGTTATACTCAATAAAGCTACTGGTCCAATGTAATTTAGCCACAGGCTCATTTGGGTAGCTTTTAATTTAGTTATATCTAAATGGTCGATTTTATGAGCGAATTCGATTGGTATAAATTGACAAATATTTTGCATGTAAGAATTAATGATCTGTGAACTTGCATTGGATAAAATACGATGTTCAAGCGGTGCTTTTATCCACATAGTAATAAGTTTTTTACAGATTCCAATATAAATAAGGTGCATAGGATCTTGAGGGACTTGATTGACGGGGTCGAAATCTTCTATATCAAGGATAATACTTGTTCCATTGTGGTATTCTGCGTCTGTTTGCTCCCTAAAACTTTCATTCGTTCTTTTTTGAAATCCTGTACCTGGAAAACACACATTACCTTGATATTCACCACAAACGTGACATTTATTACAGCAGGAATATCCAGTATGTCCTTTTGTTTTAAGGATAAACGCCATAGCTGGAATGTCGAAAATAAACGAATGAATTTTTACTGTGATACGTTTTTCGAAAACATCAATTCCATGTTCGGTTAAACGACGTAAATCTTGAACAAAAATGTTTACATAATCGTCACTATTTTGTGGTTTCTCTTTGCCGCAATAGCATCCAATGAGAAACACATCATCAGTGGTAATAATTCGACCCATGATAGGCCATAAACTCCAGTCATTAGAGATAGAAATAGGTAATCCATCGATCCCGAATTGTAAATAAACTGCGTCTTCATTTGGATTATTTGTAACGTAGTACATTATTTCATCATCCATGCCGAAATGTATATATTTTCCTGGAGGTACATTATGAATAACAGACTGGCGAGGTGTTTTCACCAATGTCTTCGCATTTCGTGGAAGTTTAAATTCAGGTAAATAAATTGAAAAAAATTGACGTAGTATTGAAAGCAAAGATGTAACATTAGTTTGTTGTATGTTACCTAACACTGCCCATCTTGCTAATGCACCAACTATATCAAATTTGACCTTATTTTCATCACACATATTATTTATGTTTATTGAATTTTGAATTTCTGTCATCACATTACTAATGACATCTGGTTCAACGGCAAAATTTTCCAAGATGTTATTAGAAATAATAT
>JABFPH010000067.1:0-12636 GCA_022817485.1 Elgonia sp. ZL-2020 | reverse complement strand
GCCCCATTCTTATCGTTTTGGACCCGTGAGGTTCAAATTGCACCCATGGATTTGCCGTGTCGTGTCGCAATTTTCAGAAATAAATTCATATTATTTTTAAAAGCTTTCATTATATAAGTTAAAGTAGCTGTGCAAAGGAGTCAAATATGTGAAAACTCTTTTAAATTTACATCATTTGTCTTACTTGTTGCAATGTTTCTTAATACGGCTGTAAATCATTTGCGCCACTCATCATTTGCGCCACGTATCATTTTCGCCACTGAATATCAATCATTTGCGCCACTATATTATTGATCATTTGCGCCACTGTTAAAATGTATAATTAGAGGTAATTAAATAATATATCAATATTTATTAATAAGAAACAACATTAATGTTTTTAATAACGCAATAAAAAAAAAGAAATACAATTTGTCGACAAATGAAATTTAGTTTTTGTTGTATAACAAAATGGCAAAAAATAAACTATAAATTGAACAAAGAAAAAGTTTTCATAAAATTATAAAATAACTGGCAATGTCTTCCAACAACAAGTTTTAACAAAATCTTTTAGGCTTAACAAACCATTCTTATAATTATGTCGAGCATTTATTAAAAACCGTTGTTTCTCTGTCAATGGAATATTTTTTCGAAGTCGAACACCATTAAATTTTAAATAAGTTTCTGCCTGCAACTCTATCAGAACAGCAATACATTTATGCACTGAAGGATTTGGGCTGCTGAAGTTATCTTTTAAATGCTTGTGATATGATTCTGCTCCATTTGTGGTTTGAGGTTTGAAAGATGGTGTCGCAGTCCATAATGATGGCGGGAATGTACTGTCTTTTTCGATGTAATTATTGAGTATGTAGTCGCTGAATTCCAAGAACGTATTGTTATCAGGACTCTCCGAGACAAGATCGACGAAGGCATCTTCCACTTCATCAGGAAGTAACGATAATAGCCCAAAAAATGATTTCAACCACGCACTCTCAACAGTATTGCTGCGATAAATTGTCGAAAGGCCAAGTTCATTCATTTTCCTGTACCAGTTTTGGGACAAATGAAAACGAAACCGATAGTTTATAAAAACGACACCCTTTCAGTATCGCATCAGGAAAATGATGAAGTAAACCTGCATGAGCGGCTTTTTCAAAATCAAGCAATACTGTTTTTGGTGAGAATTGTCCTTCTGTAAATAGAAATTACGAATATAATTTAAAATGAGTTTGACATTAATTTTATCATTTACAGGTACAAATTACACCAAAATATATTTAGTTGCAAAATTTACCTGTGAGTTCTAAAATATGTTCCCACATTTTAATATAAGTATTTGTATTCTTGTTTGGCAGAAAACAAAACACGACGGGGTAATATGACGTTCCTTTATAAACATGAATCGTGTAAAGTTGATGAAAAAATCTAGGGGATGTATAAAATGTCCCATCACCCAGTATTGTTTCGCCATGTTTAACGAGAAAATCTAGATTTGTTTTGCATGTTAATATGACAATATCATCATATACGTGCAAAAATTTTTCTCCGCGATTCGTTTTATATTCAGTTTCTCTTAATTGATTTAGAGCTTCTTCGGATGATTTTGGAATTGACGGCATAATTTTCCGTCGTGATCGGTACAAAGATTGTCTGTAATATATTAATAATAAATATATTACAAATGTCTGTAATTATTAATAATAAATTGTAATAAATTGTATACAATATATTGTATTTAAGTATTTAATCACCTTATATCATTAATATCCATATGTGACATATTTTCATTGGAATATTCTGTTAAAGCTGTCCTAATAATTTTTGCTGGCTTCAAATGAATTTCATCAGTGGCTTTTCGTTTGCACGCGGTTCTCACTTGTTCTTTTTCGATTACACTTTCCTCTACCTTATCATGGTTGTATGTCATCGAAATAATTCTAGTAACGTTTCCATCCGTCTTTATTTTACAGGCACAAAGCCGCTGAACACATCGCCACGTAACGTCACCACTTTTTGTGACATTAATTTTTCGGTACTTAAAATTTGCATAAACAATACAATCGTTTCCTTTTGTAGTTTGAAATTTCAATATACTCGACATTTTGCACGACTTAAACTTACTCGACACACTGTATGAAAATCTAATCAAATTCTTATTTACATCATTCAAAGTAGCCAAAACAATAAATGCAAACAAATAATGCTACAGTTTTCGATGTGACACATAAATACAGTAAATTGAAGTTACTTCAAATGTATATAAAATATTTTGTAATTTATATGCTAAAAGACGATTGTACGACATGTTCAAGAAAATGAACAATAAAAATTTTATTAAAAAAAAGTAACATAAAGAAATAATATTTTTTATTAAAAACATTTTCTTTTTATTAAGAAAAATTTATTTTGTTAATTATTTTAAAACAATAAATTAATTAAATTTTCGTAAAGATCTAAAAATATAAGTGGCGTAAATGATAATACACAGTGGCGCAAATGATATAAAATTTGTGGCGCAAACGATATAGCTAAAAGTGGCGCAAATGATCTATAGATAAGGTCTTGTGGCGCAAATGATGACCACCGATTTCTAGGGTATATTACTGCCTCGGACGCCTAGATGTCATTAGACGTCTTGGTTGTTAAATATTACAAGCATTCGAATAGTATACTTACGAGAAGTATTTCTTCTTCTTGCTTGTAATATGATATTAAATAACTCTTGAAATATCCGCGCATTTTCGATCAGCGCGCAAGTCATTATATTAAGTTTTTGAATTTAAAGCCGGCAATTTTAAATCTAATGTCAAATGAAAATGTAAGTCCGATCTAAATTAATTGCCAAATCACAGATGTTTAAAAAACATCTGTGATCTGGCAATTTTTTTAAACAAGTTTTTTTTCAAAATTGAAAAATTTTGAAAAAACTGAGAATTTTTGAAAAAATCAAAAATTTTGAAATAATTAAAAAATTAATAATTTTGAATATTATTAACAATTTTGAAAAACACTAAATCTTTTGAGAAAAATTAATAATCCCAAAAAAATTTTTTAAAAATTTGAAAAAATTGATAAATTTTGAAAAAACTAAAAATTTTTGAAAAAATAAAAAAATTTTGAAAAAAAAAAAATTTTTTATAAATTTAAAAATTTTGAAATAATTAAAAAATTAATAATTTCGAAAATTATTAAAAAATTTGAAATAAAACTAAACCTTTTGAGAAAAATCAATAATCCTAAAAAATTTTTTTTAAAATCTGAAAAAATTGATAAATTTTAAAAAAATGAAAATTTTGGAAAAAATTAAAAAATTTTGAAAAGACTGAAAAATTTGAAAAAGATTATAAATTTTGAAAAAAATATAAAAACTAAAATTATTAATATTTTGAAAAAAAACTAAAAATTTTGAAGAAATTGAAAAATTCTGAAAAAATTGAAAATTTTAAAATTTCAAAAAACTTTAAAAAGTTTAAAATTTCAAAATTTTTAAAAATTCATAAATTTTTTTTAAAAATCAATCATTTTGAAAAAATACTAAAAATTTTGAAATAATTGAAAAAAAAATTGAAAAATTTTGAAAGAAATTAAAAATTTGAAAATTATTAAAAAATTTAAAAAAACCATAAATTTTGAGAAAAAATAATTATTTATTTATTTATTTATTTATAATAGTAGGCAGCAGTTACAACTGATAATTTCTACATCTAATTAATATAAATTTCTCATACATCAATTTCACATATGTTTACAATTCAAATTTATAAAAGTATAATATAAAAGTATAATAATTTCAAGAAAATCTACAATGTATTAATTCTCTGCAAGTTGTTTTTAAAGCTATTCAGGGAATCCGCAGTGACACAAGTTGCTGGTAAAGCATTCCAATGGTTTGTTACTCTATTTGAGAAGAAGTGTTGTCTTTGGAGACATTTAAAACTTTGTGGTCTGAGTTTGAATGGATGACCTCGAAGATGGTGCGTGGCCGCTCTAACGTGTATATTCTCCAATCCTGGGACAGAATAGAGCCCATGGATGATTTTATATGTTTCCACCATGTCGGAGTATATTCTGCGATCTTCTAGTGTATCAAGACCCAACGAAAGCAATCTGTTTTCAAATGATAGTTGTTTGAGTTCTAAGGGAATCTTTGTGGCACGACGCAATACTCCTTCCAGTGTATTTATGTCCTTTCGCAAATAGGGTGCCCAGATTGTTCTTCCGTATTCCAGAACTGGAAAAATGTATGTTGTCAATACTTTTTTCAGTAGTTCGGGACTTAAAAAGGAAAAAGCTTTTCTTATGCGATAGAGCAGTGAATTCGCTTTTTTTGTGACTGCGGCCGTTTGGAGTTCCCATTTCAGGTCCTGAGTTATCACAATACCAAGGTCAGTCTGTGTGGTGGTCTGTGTGATTTGGTGGTTTCCCATAAAATAATGGTGCTTCGGGTTATTTTTACCAATGTGGAGTACCGTACACTTGTTTGGGTTTAACGGAATGAGCCATTCGTCTGACCATTTGTAGATGTTGTCTAGATCTAGCTGTAGCTGTTGAGCATGATGGAGAGGGTTTGTGTACAATTTATTGTCATCGGCATATGACTGGTGGGAGGTTCTCGTTTGGTGATGTAAGTCTGCCACGTAAAGGATGAATAACAGTGGCCCCAGGACAGAACCTTGAGGAACTCCACTAAGAATTGGTTTGGATTTTGAGAGGGTTTCTCCTATCCTTGTACGGAAGGTACGTCCTCTCAGATATTCCCTTATCCACGCTAGAAGTTTGCCCCTGATACCTAGGTGGTGAAGTTTTTTGATAAGTCTTTGGTGTGGTACTTTATCGAAGGCTTTAGAGAAGTCTAGATAAACCACATCAACAGGTTGTTTTTCATCCAGGGCACGGGTCCAGTCATTAAGGCACGGAAGAAGATTTGTTGTAATTGAGCGTCCTGAGACAAAACCATGCTGTTGTTGAGGTATAATGCCTGTCTTGAGACTAAACTCAAGGATTTCATCAGCTATCAGTCGTTCCTGTACTTTACAGACAGTACTAGTTAGACTAATAGGGCGGTAATTCTCTGTCAGTTTTTTGTTTCCTTTCTTGAAAATAGGTGTCACCAGAGCGTTTTTCCATACTTCAGGTAGTTGTGCATTATCCAATGAGTGTCGAAAAAGTTTATGCAAAGCAGGAACAAGTTTGAGAGCACATTGTTTTAACAAAATGGGTGGTATACCGTCTGGTCCAGAGGATGCGGTGTTTTCAAGAGCCAATATGGTTTTCATTATACCTTCTTCCGTAAAGTTCACATCTACAATTTCCTCGTGGTTGCTTTGTTGTTGCATAGAAGGGAGAGGTCCTGGTGGTTCCACTGTAAATACTTCTGCAAACTCATATGCGAAAGCCTCTGCTATGTCGGCTGAATCTGTGAGTGACCTCGTTCCACCATCTATCAGGATCTCAGTGGGGGTAGTGTTAGAGGAAGTTGCAGCCTTATTTATATAGGCGTAAAAAGGTTTGCCTCCTGCCTCTATGGTGTACTTTTCGTAGTCACGTCTAGACTGCCTTATATTAGCAGTGAGAGTGTTGCAATGTGAACGATATTTCTTGTAATGATGGTCGTTACGAGTTTGGCGATATAGTTTCCAGAGTCTACTCTTCTTTTTTATGTCTCTCAGGATAGTCTTTGTTATCCATGGTTTATTTTTTGGACGTTCTGTTTTGTTAGTTTTCAACGGGGCCATTGACATCATGGTGTCTGTCAGTCTAGTGGTTAGGTTATCGTATGCAAGTATTGGATTTTGGGATTCAAGGAAGTTTTCGATAATTGGAGCTATTTTTTGGGCTATATTGGTGTAATCAAGTTTAAAGTAAGGAATTTTTTTGTGATTATAATCATTTGGGCTGTCTGCGGTTCGAAGGTCACATTGGAGAGTTATTGTAATAGTGACATGGTCACTGATACCTATACCTGGGTGTATTTTTGGAGATGTTGTTATGGAGGGCTCATTTGTAAATATGTAGTCTAGGGTTGATGGGTTCTGTCCTGTTCTATAACGTGTTGGTTGTGTGACTAACTGTGTAAGAGTTGTGTTATTAATTGCGTTTGCCATCTCCCGGTCCGTTTCAGTTGTTCCGCTCGGGAGACCATTATACCATGTCATAGTTGGCAGGTTAAAATCCCCGAATATCATGACAGGGTCTGAACAGGATTCAATTTGTCGAAAGTTTTCGATGAGTGCGCATTCCAAGGGGCCTGGTGTAGAATTTGTAGATGGAGGTCGATAAATTCCGGCTACAATCAGTTTTATGTCCTGGATCTCTACTTTCAACCATAGAGATTCAATAAGGGGTGTCATAAGGTTTTCCATTATTGTACATTGAATCGGGATATTGCTGTAATGATGGGCCGTGTAGAAAGCTACACCACCACCACGTCTGTTTTTACGGTCATTTCGTATCAGGTTATACCCAGGTATATCAACTAGTGCATTTGGGATATTTTCATGAAGCCATGTTTCTGTAATTATTATAAAAGTAGGGTTTTTCAGTGTTATTTCCGCTAATAATTGATCAAACTTTGGAAGGAGAGAGGCAATGTTTGTATACAAAAAACTCAAATCTGCTATTACTGCTGCCCGCGGGAGTTTTCCTGCTTTTTCACGATTCGGGGTGCCCCTCGAATGTAGCGTATTGTCAAGGTATCATCTTGCTTTTGCTGCAGACTTTGCCGGAGATCTTTCAGTTCTTGTTGTTGTATGGGGGTGTGATCAGTTGCAAATTTAATTCCCTGAAGTGGTTTTAATTTTGCTTGTTTCAAAATATCTATCACTATTTCGGAGCTCCGGAGCGTTACTTTAATAGCTCTCTTTTTCTGTGGGTCAGGTTTTCCCAATCTTACCACTTGTACAGCATCGTTTGTGGAGATTTGTGGGAGCAAAGCATTTAGAGTTTGAGTTACCAGCTGTGCATCAGCGTTTTTCCTCAAGGTGGCATTGGCTTCATTACTCTCAGCTAGACCGAGTATGAGGAGATTTCTCTCCCGACGACGTCTCTCTCCGATTTCAGCAAGGATTTCAGGAAGTTTAGTTGAGTTTCCAGATTGTAGGTTATCTACAGAATTCTTCAATGATATCTGAGATTCTTCTATCTTGTCGCATCTCTCCGTTAATTGACTGTTTTCCTTTCTGCAAAGCTTGATGTTCTCCGAAAGTATTTTCATGTCTTTCTTGACAGCTTGTAACTCCTGGTTGATTTTTTTCACTTCTTGCTTAATAATCTCTTTCATGGTGTCTTTCATGGTGTTCATAAGAGTCACATTATTTTCCGCAAGAAGACTTGCGATATCCTCCTTTGTGACCATAACAGGAGTTTTAGAAGGAGATTTTTGTGGAGTAATATTGCGTGAGATAATAGATGAGATACTAAGATTAGTTTGTGTAATTTCACAGGTAGTATCTAGATCTTCAGAGTATTCCTCGATTTCAACTCGATCCATTCATTTAGCAGATTAAAAGGTTTTGATGATTTTGAGAACCTCTCGAGTTGGCTTGAAGTCTTTAAATTTCTTCAAAACTTCCCGCCTATAATCGCTAAATGATGTGTTGTGAAACAAGCTTAAAGGTTACTTATTATGTTTGTAGTGCAAGGTTGGCAATACCACGAAACAGCAGTTATATGAAAAATATTTGCGTATGTATGACATTCACCAACATCACTACATTAACTCACAGATATTACCCTTCTGTTTTGATTTCTCCACTAAACAAGTCTATGAAATTTCAAAAGCAACTAACGTGACCTTGGCGAGTTCTGAAAAATGAGGTTAAGAGTGGCTTGGATGTCACGATATCTAGGTTTCAAGTCTCCCAGGACAGCATATCCAGGTCCACTACAGCAGTCCTCGAGCCCAATGTTCCAATCGTCAATCGAGCTTCAAATTTCCCTCGATGTGAAAAGATTTTTCAGAGAAAATTTACTTCAAAAACAGGAGCAACGATAGAGCCTTATGCTTGGGAATTATCCCAAAAAAATTTTTAAAAAATCTGAAAAAATTAATAAATTTCGAAAAAAATGAAAATTTTTGAGAAATTAAATAATTTTGAAAATACTGAAAATTTTTCAACAATTTTGAAAAATTTGAAAAAATTGATAAATTTTGAAAAAACTAAAAAAAAACTAAAATAATTAATATTTTGAAAAAATTGGAAAATTCTGAAAAAATTGAAAATTTTAAAATTTCGAAAAACTTTAAAAAGTTTAAAATTTAAAAAAAATTCTTTAAATTTAAAAATTTTTTAAAATTCATAAATTTATAAAAAAAAATTAATCATTTTGAAAAAATACTCAAAATTTTGAAATAATTGATAAAAAAGTTGAAAAATTTTGAAAAAATTAAAAATTTTAAAATTATTAAAAATTTGAAAAAACTATAAATTTTGAAAAAAAAAATTATCCTAAAAAAATTTTTAAAAAATTTGAAAAAATTGAAAAATTTCAAAAAAACTGAAATTTTTTTAAAAAATTAGAAAATGTTGAAAAAATTAAATATTTTGAAAAATTAAAAAATTTTGAAAAAATTAAATATTTTGAAAAATTAAAAAATTTCGAAAGAAATTAGAAAATTTAAGAAATTGAAAATTTGAAAAAAAAATTTAATTGTAAAATTTTAATAAATTAAAAAATTTCGAAAAAAATTAATAATTTCAAAAAAATTGAGAAAAATTAAAAATTTGAACAAATTGTAAAATTCCGATCCGGAATCCGATTCGGTATTCGACTCGTATTCCGAATCGGATATCCGACGTAAGAATGAATATATCCATAAATATTTATAAACACTAATATACAATTATTCATAAACTTTTATAAAGAATTATAATTGAAAAGAGTATAAATTTGTAATATGAAATTTCATATTAAATTATAAATAAAAATATTAAATTTCTTTCCTATAAACATTTACAAGAAATTATAAAGAAAAATATATGGATTTTCATATATCTTATATGGATTTCCTGTTGCAATTTTCATAGATATTTATAATAGAATTTTCCTTTATAAATCCTTATGAAACTTGAACCAGGGTAAAATCAAAAAAACCGAAAGGGCCTTAAAGTGTATTACACAAACTAGTTTTTGACCCATGTTTTTTTTTTAAATTGCAATTCAATGCAAAATGGCGGACATTTGAAAAATTGTGTAATTTTTTCACCTAAAAATTCATCTTTAACCGCTTCAAAAAAATACTAAAAATAGAAATATATAAAAAAAATGGGTCAGATTAAAATAAAAAAATAACAGATTAAAATAAAAAAATACAAGAGAATTCATCGAGCGGTTATGAATATTTTTTGTCCACCGCATTTGAAAATATAGTTTTAAGAAAAACGCGTTTAAAGCTGTTTATTTATTATTATAATAATAGAAAATAAAGCATTATTTAATGCTATAACGTCGTCAATTTTACGAATTTTTTTATGGGTCTTTGAAGTGAAAAAAAGAATATGCCCCCTTAAGCAAATCATTTGAGCAATTTACTTTAATCAAATTTTGAGTAAACTATTTATGCAAAATTTGATTACAATTTGAAAAAATTTACGCAAATAGTTTGCTTAATGTTTGATTAAAACATTTGCGCACAATTGTGTTTTCAGTGTTATTTTAAAGAAAATTTTCATTAGAAATTGTATGAATTATTTAATCAAAATTATCATACATTATATAAAGCGACGTTTCTATCATACTATTCGATCATTTTCAAGTCTTAAAATTTACATAAAAAGTTCAAATAATACAAAAATTATATAGTAAAGTAAAATAAAATAAAATTATTGTACAGTATTATAAAATAAAAATAAAACTTTGTAAAAGTTATTATAAAAGTTTAAAGTAAACTAAAATACCGGTTGAATAGTGAATAATGATCAAAATATTGATAAACATTGTTTATAATGTATGATAATTTTGAATAAATAATTCATACAAATTTTACGTTTGTAATTGACAAAATTAGATTCCTTATTTATTTTAAAAATTAATGTTAATATTAAAAAATAAAAAAAAAAAACAATTTTATTAAAACATTTGATCATGAAATAATAATTTAAATATTTTTCTGTCAATTGACCCGGTGATCAATTATTTTTCGACCAATTGTCTTTTGATCAAAATAATTTCGACCAATTGACCTCGATTTGGCTATTTGAATTTGACCTTTCTTTCTTGAATATGTCTTTTATGGAAAACAAGAAAAAGAATAACATGATTAAATTTTACTCATCTATTTAATTAATAATTAATAATATTTATAGTGCGTATAAACTATGGTTTGGGTAATTTTATATCAGTATATCTTTGTTTAAACAAATTTTCCATTAGAATTACTCTATACTATTCAAATAATTATAATGAATGATCAACAAGGAACTTTAAATAAAAAATTAATCCAATTAGAGATATGATCGTAAGATGTTTTTAACTATACATAAGTTTGAAGTCTGTTATTGGTCTTTAATAAAAATTTGAATTTCAATAAACATGGACGTTAATAAAACATTAATTACTCTAATATTTTATTTATTAGAGTAATGTAATATTTCAAAACATATTGTATTACGAAAATAAACTTTATATATAATTTAAATTATGATAAAATTTAGAAAAATTTTGATTTTTATCAGCCGTAATTTAAAGAAACCATGTGACTTATTAAATTTTTGAAATATACAATTATTTCAAATTATTACATATTCAAATGAAAAATTCATTGGGATTTGACATGGACACTTAGATTAAGAAAAAATTGCATCAATTAAAATGAAGGTTTTTAATAATAATTAAAAAAATTTTTTTTTTAATTTTATACTTTTGTTTTTGTTTAATCTAGATGGCGAATCAATAAATGTCAGATCTCAACTGATGGTTTATAAATACGCAGAGAAATTCTCTTTCTATTCTACGTTCAACTTTTATCAAACAGAATTTGCAGAGCATTTTAGATAAAGAATGAAACAGGTATATCATTACAATGATCACCGCGATCGATCGATTCGGTGCTATCCGAAGTGCGAAGAATTTTTCAAGGTAAATACCGATGTGCGAAGAAAATTAAATTTAGAAAAGAGACAATATCCGAGGTGCGAAGACTATTTTTTAATTGATTCGTAGCTTAAAATAATTATCCGAGATGCGAAGAATTTATTTTTATTAATTTGTAATTTAAAATAGTTATCCGAGATGCGAAGAATTTTTTTTTTATATATAATAATCTGAGGTGCGAAAAATGTTTAATTAATTAAAATAAATCAAATGCGTTGAAATGAGTTAGAGTTAACATATAGTATAATTTTTCTGGGAATTCTAAAATACAATACAAAAATAAAAATGCATCATTTATATTAAAATAGTTTTAACAATTACAAAATTTTGTTTGATCGCAATCATTCGTCAATTTTAGGGGATTTCCTAATTTTGCTATCACAGAGTTGGTGACTTTTTAAATAAAAATATAATTATTAATTATGTTAACATAAAGTATAATCAGAGCGCAATTCTGTAGATATGGGAGAATATTTTGATTAACAAAAAATATTTTTTAAAACAAAACTGTAGATGCATTTTGAAATCTACTGTTTTTATATTAGCAGACAACAAAAAATCTAAATTTTCAAAATACACCAACATGTTTGTTTTAAAAAATATATTTTTTTTATTAAAAAAATTCTCCCATTTCTACAGAATGGTGCTCTGGTTAGTTTATATTAATGTATATAATATGTATTATATATATTATATATTTTTTATATAACTTATATATATAAGTCTTTTTCAAACGTATAAATTAATACAATTAAATTAAATTTAATTCTTCGCACTTCGGATTATATATTTTTGGTCATAATTGTTATGAAATCTTTTTTTCGCACCTCGGATGATATATTTTTAAGTATAAATAGTATTAAATCTTTTCTTCGCACCTCGGATGATATATTTTTAAGTATAAATACTATTAAATTTTTTCTTCGCACCTCGGATATTGTCTCTTTTCTAAATTTAGTTTTTTTCGCACCTCGGTATTGACCGTTTTTTTGTTTTTTAATTTAATTAATTTCATTATTTCGAGTTGATTTCTGCGTAACTCTTACCGTTATTTTTACAATTTCATTGTAATTTTGTTTTGGGATATCATTTATTTTTGTTATAATGGGAATTAAATACAGATCTTGTTATAAAAACATCCTGCGTCATATACATTTTTAGGGGCAATAAGGGTAATTGTGACACAATGGGGTAAATGTGACATTTCATTTTATTAATTAATAATTTGATCAATTGGAAGTGTATTAGATTTAATTACAAATTTAACGATTATTCATCAAATTTATGTATTCGTTGAAATTTTGATGAGAAAATTTAGGTGTCACATTTACCCCATTGTGTCACAATTACCCTTATTGCCCCTATATAGAAAAGAATATACAAATAACATGAAAATAGTATATATATATATATTGAATATTTTTTTATAACAAATTTAAAATAAATAGCGAGATTATTATAAACAAAATAATGAAATTGTTTAACCTTATACTCCATATCTTAATTGTTAGATATTATCTTTTTCAAAAAAGAAATTAGTTAGTTAGACCAAAGTATTCAATTCGT
>JABFPH010000066.1:0-12634 GCA_022817485.1 Elgonia sp. ZL-2020 | reverse complement strand
GTCGAATAATCTAATTGTAAATTGTTGATTCAAATGTTTCAGAAAAACTAGACAATGAACGAAAATCACATTTTATTATCGCTTTTCAGGAGTAATTATGACTTTTGAAAATGACGGGTAAAAACCGATATTAATCACATTTTATCAAGGCCCGCGCTAGCGGGCCGACGAGCCAAGGTTTAATTAATTTAATATTTTCAATAATATTTTCAATTTCATAACATTTTTTTAACATAATTTTCAGTTTTCAATAAAATGACAAAGTCAGTCAGCAGCGCGGGACTATTTACCGGAGTTTGGATTCTGTTCTTTTCTCTCGCATATTATAACCATTTAATGACAAGGAAAGAACTACCGATTCGTCAATTGTATTTCGCTTCCTTTTACCAGCCAATAGGATAGCAGGAAATTTTGTCTTACCGCTAGCTAAGCGTTATGTCAGATGGTGGGAACTTATCGTATAATTAATCATTGAAACAAAATCGAATGTTTTTTCCCTTTTTATGACATCAAAGTTGGAATATATGTCAAATGTCGTGATTTGTATGAACAGGAGTGTTGTGAAGTTTATTAAGTTTTATCGTATTCGGTACCTGAAGAAAGTTATCTTGTAATTAATATTCAAATTTTCCGCCAAAAGTTAACGTCGATGATATATGTAAACTAACCTCAAATTAATCTCATTCCCTCGTGTTTCTCGTGTTTAAAAACATTGTCTCACATGCCGTACGTTGACTAATGTCATGTATATTATTTATTAAAATTTAATGACAATAAAATAACATTTTTCAGATAAATTTTATGTTTGACACAATCTTAATTTTTACACCTTACATTATTAATAAAATAAAAAGTATACAAAAAAATATAAAAAATTAAAATATATAAAATAATATTATATAAAATACATCTACAATATATAAAATGATTTTGTTATAAGGAACATTTTTTTATTTTTTTGTTAGAAAATTATTTAATTTATTTATAAAAAAATTTGAATTGTTAATGATTGGGTAAAATAATTATATAGTATAAGTACAGTTCGCTGAAAAATTCTCGATACATTTTTTTCTATGTTGTCTGTATAATCTTTGTCAAATCAAGGCCCGCGCTAGCGGGCCGACGAGCCAAGGTTAATATTTTTTTCTACTTCTAAATCATTTAGGAATAATTATATTCCTAAATGATAAGATAAGGATAAGTATATTATTTGATAATGAGAATTACGTTCCCTATCTAAATGAAAGTCAATCGATTAAAGTAATTATATATTCCTTTTTTAAATTTTTATAGTGTATTTTTATATTTTTTTATTTATATGTATATAATTATATGCATAATTTATAGTATATAGTGTATAGTGAATAAAACTTTTATAGATAAATTACAGAAAAATATTTACACAAATTCAACTTTTTGAAAAAAGTTTTTACTTAAATAGATAAATTGCTTAATTAAAATTTAAGAAATTATTATTTTCATTTTTAATATTTTAATGGAAAAACAAAAAACAAAAAAAAAACTAATTAATTCTCTATACTTAAGATAAAGAAATTTTCGAATCGTATTCAAAAATTTAATTCTCATTAAGGTAGTTGTGTCGATAAGTCAAAATAGTCAGAATGTTTTGAAATATGAATCAGTTGTTCTACTCATTACTAAGTTTTTTGTAGCAAATTTTCATAAACATTCTCTGTACAGAACTCGAGATATTTAAATGCAAACTTTGATAAATTGATATATCATATAGATATACTGACCATGCATTTTTATGAAAATTTAAAATTAAGTATCTCCGGTTCTGTACCGAATAAGTTTATGAAATTTTAATGCATTAATGCTAACAATGTAAACATTATTTGGTATCATTTTTATGTAATTCTGACTTTTTATTTACTTGTTATCAATAAATTTGTCAAAATTGTTTAAAATGTTATCTAAAATTGAAAAAATATTAAAGCTTATGAATATTTATAATATAATGCAAATTTACAAATAAAAATTTTATAGAATACTATTTAAAAATTAATATGACTATTATTTTTTTAACTTTATGCACGAAAACAAAAAATGTTTAAATATTTAATTTTGACATTTAATTATAAAAATAATTATTGAAAATTGATTTTGTAAATTAGAAAACTTTTACGAACAAAATATTATGCGATTGCAACAATATTAATACCATAAATAAAAATTTTTATTTAGCACCCTAAAAATACGGTCCCTAACGTTACAACTACCTTAATATTAAAAATGCCAAATTAATATTTCATTTTTGAGAACACTGGACATGGGTTCAAAATCAATGGGTCGATATGTTAAAAATAAGAAACCATTTTTTAACTTTGGCTGAATTTTTTATTTTTCAGTTATATTCAAAAATCAATGGATAGATATGATATTCTAAAATAAAAAATAAAGATGATAATAACCCTAAGGGAGCAGATGATTGAATCAATATTGAGAATTTTATTGATACAATGTTGATTCAATATTGCGAAATTATTGAATCAATATCAAATCAATATATGAATGTCCTTTGAATTGATATTGAATCAATATTGACAACTGTTTATTAAATCAATATAAAATCAAGATAGAATCGGGATTAAATCAATATTGACGGTTTAATATTAAAATGTCAATTCAATATTGATTTTATATCGATGGTTCATTGTTGAACAAAGACTGATTCAATATTGACAATAATTGACTCAAATTAACAAAAAAATTATCAATTTTTGTCAATTCAAGTCAATATTGAATCGATCTTTGTTCAAACATTGAACTATCAATATAAAATCAATATTGAGTCGACATTCTTGTGATATTAAACAATCCTAGATGATTTAATATAAATTCAATGTTGATTTCATGTTGATTCTATAAAAATTGTCAATATCGATTTAGTATAAATTCAAGGGACATTCACATATTGATTCGATATTGTTTCAATAATTTTGTAATATTGAACCAATATTGATAATCAATAGAATTGTCAATATTTATTCAATCATGATGCTCCCATAGAGAATATAAATAATACTAAAAAAATATCTACAAACATTTAAATATACCCTTTTTTAATATCATATTTATCCCTTAATTTTCTTTTTTAAAATCTTTGATTCTACAAACATTTAAAAATTATAATATCAGTCGTTCTTATGATCTAAAATATAATACTTTTTTTTAAATTATAATATCAGTCGTTTTTTATCTAAAATATTTTGATCTAAAATATAACACTTTTTTATACATAAGGTATAATATGTAGCAGATCTTAGACATGATTTCTTCCTAATCCTCCCCCACCAAGACCTCCTGTCATGTCGCCTCCCTCTCCTCCTCTTCCTCCTCCACGACCACCTCCATGCCCACGTCTGTATCCACCTCTTCCTCTTCCTCTTCGTGGACCATAGTAATACGGAGCCGCAGATAATTTAAAAAGAAACGCCATGAATCTTTGTTGATTGAGTGAATTCATATTGAAAGCTATAAAGATAAAAAAACTTATTGAAGAATTACGAACAAATATTAAGATACGGATTGTTATCATAAGATTATTATTGTAAAATATATTTTGTAGATAAAATTTTTAGCATTAGTTAAAAAACTATTTTAATTCTTATAATGTACAAATATACAAAATTTATTAACACACATGCTTAATAAAAGACACAAGAATAATCAAATATTAATATATATAATTTAAAGAAAAAATTATCATGATTATAAGCCAAAGTTTAAGAAAAAATATATAATTATGAAATGACAAATTGTAATTGAAATTGAAAGTTTATAAAAATAAGAAATAATTGTTTTGTATTGAAATTTTAATAAATTTGATAAATATTAAATAAAAAATAATAATTTTAAAATAAAATGTGTTTTTGCTAATAAACAAAAATGTTAATATTATTTTTAGAAATATTTTGAAGAAACTCTATAAAATAAACAATATTCATGATTATAAATCAATTATAAATTAAGTGACAAAATTTAAGCATGACAATAAAAGTATAATTTTGATCAAAAATTTCTGACAAAAATAAATCTAGAGGATAACTTGAAATGTTGATTAAAAATATAAAAAATAATTTTAATAATGCTTACGATTGTTAAATGGGATCTCCTGTTCCATGCCTACATCTTGTAAAGGTATCTGGTTTGGTTGATTTAACAGCTGCGGTGCAAGTTGATGCTGAGGTTGCAGAGTCACTTGATTTTGCGGTTGTGGTGTAGGTTGATTTTGCAGTTGCACTGCAGGTTGATTTTGTCGCTGTTAAGGTGCTGGTTGATATTGAGGGTTTGGTACGGGTGGATATTGAGGTTGTGGTGCGAGATGATTTTGAGGTTGTGGTGCGAGATGATTTTGTTGTTGCGGTACGGGTTGATATTGAGGTTGTAGTACAGTGTGATTTTGAAGGTGCTGTGCAGGCTGAATTTGAGGTTGTGGTGCAGGTGAATTTTGACGTTGTGGTGTAGATTGATTCAATGTCGGTGTTTCATTTTGTCCATCTAATAAAAGGTTTTCCATTTCCTGATCCTGAAAAATTAAAAATTGTTTCATAATTGATGTTAAAATAGAATGTAAATAAACATAAAATATTTATGATGTTTTGACTTTTGTGAAAAAATTTACAATATAAATAAATAACATGAAAATTAGATATAAAAGTTAGTTCGTTTTTAATAACACGTTTGATAAAATACTTACCATGTCTTCATCCATTTTAATGACACAAGTGATTATACTGCCTAAAATATTCTCACTGCTAATATTTTCGTGGCGCCAAAAGACAGTGGAAGTAATTATGCGCACCCGTGTAGCGATATCCAGTAATACCAACCAGAAACCCTAGTACCTTTTAGTAACTGAGTGAAGTATATTTGAAATGTATCAAATGTAATTAAACTTTTATAAAAAATTATAAATAATAAATATATAAAAAAATGTTTATAACAATTAAATTTATTAAAATTGTTTTATTGAGTTTTATTCTCGTTTGAATTCGTATTACTATATTTTAGCGGATTAAACTTCAAAATGTAATTTCTTTATTTGAGTTGAGTTTTAAAATACACAAAATGTGAACTATCAGTTGGTAAAACAGGAATACTTAGGTAACAACCGAAAAAAATATCCGTGTTCGTTACTATTTTCATTAAGTCTATAAAAATATCGTATATTTACATTTATTTTTTAAGGCTAGATTTTAAATACTTTCCAGTAATTTTAATACATATATCTAAATAATATTCAGCATTATCGAATAAAAGACTGATATATTTTTATTGTGTAGTATTATTATGCCGAAAAACAAACAAAATATGTCAAAGAATAGAAAAGAAGGATGCAAAACAGGTAAAAATATTTTTTTTATTTTTGAAATATAATATTTTTCAATCTATTATCTTCTTTATAAACATAATATTTTACAAATATCAATTATAATATTATAATAATAATAATTTAACATTCGTTAAATATTTTTAAATTAAATTAATTCTGAAATATTTTGAAAAAGGTTGGAACATATGATTTTTAAGAAATATTAAAGATACATTTTTATACGATTCTATAACAAAAATATATTCATTAAACATTGTAAATTTTAATCTTGAATATTATTATGCGTTATAAAGTGTTGTTTATTAATTTTTTAAATTTTTAGGAAAGGGAAAAAAAACTCGAAGAGCTGGGATAAAAAATAGAACAACTAAAACAATGAAAAAGCTTTATAATTTATTTTTGAAAGAGGAAAGAAGATCAACGAAAAAACGTACGCGTAGAGCTGGGAAAAATAAAAAAAAACTTACAGAAAATAAAGAAAGAATAATGTATAATTAACAATATTTAAAATTAAATAATTAAAACCTAATATCTTTTTTTTTCATTCATACATTCCTCTGCACAATATAATTTCATTTTATTCATCAATCATAATAATTTATACGTTTCTTTAACCAAAAATATTTTTTTTTATTTAAATACAAAATAATACAGTAAAAAATCATAAATTTTAAATGTCATTTGTCTTATTAATAAAATATAAATGAAACATGTATTTATGAGTTTATAATTATATAATAGTATTTATATCGTATTTCAATATATTTTAATTTTATATATAAAAATATATACAAACTAAACTAAATTATGTGTAGTGATAAATTTTTATAATTTGTGTTATTAACCCAACTTTGGCCAAACCTTCAAAAACAGATTTTTTAACAAAAATTCAATTGTAGATGGATTAGTTATATTAAAATGTAGAAAAAGATGCAAAAAAATTTTTTTTTTATTTTTTGCAATAATAATTTGTTTACTTAACAAAAATATTGTTTAATGATGCGTAAAATTGATAATTATATTTTCTACGATTATGTTCAAGAAAAATATTTATTTATTACTGCCTGTAATATTAAATGAATAAAAATCATTTTTAAAAATGATGTGTAAATGCATCAACGGCAAAAAATGGGTTAAAAAATTCATTAACATTATTATTTGTATAGTAGGATTTTCTCAGAATAAACAAATACTATTCATCTTACACAAAGGTTGAGTTTTCATATTTTATTAATAATTTTTTTGTCACACGTGCACTGAAATCGCCATTTTACAATACCAATTTGACGATTGGAATATAACCTATTTCTGATAGAATATCATTACCATCACGAATCGGGCCGGGAATGATATTCCCGTCCCGAATCGGGCCGGGAATGTCGAACGAGTTGACACAAGCTATCTCGCCTAACCTTATAAGTTATCTTCAGTCGGTAACTTTACCGTCGGTAATTCCTCGATTACATTGATTTCGGTTAATTAATAAATACAACAAATTAAAATTTTTGTTTTGCGTCAAAATTGGTATTGTAAAATGGCGTTTCATTGCACTTGTGACAAAAAGCACTGTACGTATCATGGGCAGGACGAAGTCCATTCAACTCGTGTGAAGTTGACAGTCCTTGTCTCGTCTCGGGCCTTCGGCCCTCGACTCAACGCGGACTGCCAACTTCACACTCGTTGCAATGGACTTCGTCCCGCCCTTGATACGTAATGTACTATTATTGTCCGAAATAAAAATAATTAGTGAATATTATTATATCCTCTTTTATTTCATAGAATAAATAAAGATAGACTTAAGAATAAGTACACATAATTTTCTTATGCCCGGAACACAATGAAAAGAATAAGATGAGAATAGCTCGTTCTTATTTTCCTCAGTCTATCTTTTTTTATTCCATGAGATAAACAAGGATACAATATTCGTTACTAGCTTATTCCTTGACTATTCCCGTCATTGTGTTCCGGGCATAATGTTTACTCCTTTCAATGCAACAACACATAACTTCGTCTATGTGCTAAAAAAATAATATAAACAGCTCAAATTTGTTGAAAAAAGAAAAAATTTATTTGGTCTCATTGTGTAGGTGCAATTAATAATTGTATAGATACAAATAGGTAAACACATTATATTATATATTTTTCATATTATAGTTTATTGTAAATATTGATTTAGTTGATTTTCTACACTGAAAAAAGTGGGCGAGAACGGTTGCCTAAAAGTAAGTAACAGTTGCGTTAATCCATAAGTAAATGTTCATGTTCTTCAAAACAGAACATTTCTAGATTAGTAAGCACTGAGTGCCTAACGAGGAAGCAACTGTTACTTCGCGAATAAGGCGGAACTGTTGCTGCGTTCAGATGGGTATATGGTGTGGTTTTTGTTACGCACATGAAGACTGAGGTTACGCAATTCATGATCAACACGTGTTGTCCGTACATTGTGATTCTCGCGTGTTAAAAGTATAGTGACAACTATAAAAAAAAGTCAAAAAAGGTTTCGTGATGGACGATTTTTTAAAAATGTATGACTGTGTACATTTAAAAAATACTTTTGTCTGTAAGTATATCAATCAATTTTCTTAACCTCAAAATGATTGTTTACATTCAGGTTGTCATTTTGTTAGTTATTTTAAAGTGTCTTTTTGTTCTTATTTAATTATTTAAATAAATTATGAAATTTTAATGTCATTATTCTTATAATATTTTAATATATTATATATATATAATTATTGTAATATAATACTTTAAATTTATAAATATCATCTGTTATCTAAATATTTTTTTTAATTATTAAATATGAACATATATCGACATTTTAAATACAAAAAATATTATTTATAATAATAATAATGAAAAGTCTTAAATTATTTTTTATAATTAAGGTTAACTTTATTATTTGGAGGAATGGTAAAATAATTAAATTATTATTGATAAATAAATATTAATCAAACTCATATCGTTTAATAAATCAATTTTTGGCGCCGGATATATGAATATAGAAAAATTGAATTCTAACCTATAAATAGAAAAAATTATTAACTTATATTTTACTATTATTTAGTTGAACGTTTAATTTTATTACGCATTAATAAATTTTTTCCATGTATTAAATGTTCATTTTCAGTTATTATTAATACTTGATTTGTAATTGCATGGAGAATACAAAAACACTAACATATACTTTCGATAGTAAGCAATTATTACTCCCTAACGAGAAGCAGCGGTTATACCTCGATTCTAAGCACTCAGTGCCTACAATTTAGGCAACCGTTACTGTTCGCTTGCAGAGGAACTGTTCTTCTGTTATTTAAGCAACCGTTCTAGCTTAATTTTTTCAGTGTGGTAAAAGAAGAATTCATTTACCATCCCAAATGTCATGGTAAAGAAACGTCAAGTTACCATTCTAACTGGTTAACCCAAAGGACAAGTTTCTGATACAACTGATGACTAACGCACAAATCGGCGCGTGCCATAAATCAAAGTCTAGCGACTCCTCTAGAAAGACGCTTCGGTAAAATATTTTGGGGCAACACCAGGATTTTTCCCAAACACAAAAGAAAGCATTTCTTTTGAACGAATGGTATCATAAAATTTTTTTTTTTTTTGTTTTATTTTGCTTTAAGATATTTTATCAAAGCCAGATGAGCACAACTAGGGTTTTTCTTGCCTAATAAATAAATATAATGAAATTTCGATTCTGAAACTGTCACAAAACTTTCACGACAGAAAAGAATAATTAATTCTATTACTCAAAATTGTAAAGCATAAAATATATATAAAATAAATAGTTTTACAAATCCATCAAAACTCTGAAAATAAAATAAATTTTACAACAGTTAATTCTATAAAATTATAAAAATTTTAAATAACATCTTTATAATAAAATCCAGTACAAAATAACATTTTTATAATAAACTTTATGAATTCATAATTAAAATTTGCTACAAAAAAAAATAAAAAAAAAAAAAAATAAGTTATAAATCCATTTTCAAATAACTTTTTACATTATTTATTCATTTTTACAACTTTTAAACAACTTTATTTTTATACATCAAATAACTTTTAAAATGTCATTTTATAACAACTTTCCACTTTTATTATTAAATAACTTTTATTTAAATTTCTTAATTTTCGAATAACGTTTTATTACTAAATTTCATACAGATTAACTTTTGTAATTATTAAACCACTTTATTAATTTTATTCTCAAATAACATTTTACAATAAATAACTTTTTAATCAACCTTATTAATTCATTTTTATTTTATTAATTCATTTTAAACGATTTTATTTCAATTCATTTTTCCAATAACTTTTAGATGATTTTATTTCAATTATATTAATTCATTTTTAAATAACTTTTTACATTAAATAACTTTAAACTATTTCAATTCATTTTTATTTTTCAAATAACTTTTTACATTTACCTTTAAATGATTTTATTTCAATTAAATTAATTCATTTTTTATTTTCAAAATTAACTTTTAATTAATTTTTAAACGACTTATAATTCATTTTTAAACGACTTTATTAATTCATTTTTCTTCTTTAAATAACTTTTATTAACTCATTTTAATAATTTTTATTAAATAACTTTTAACGATTTCAACCTTATTAATTCATTTTCAAATAACTTTTAACAATTTCAACTTTATTAATTCATTTTTAAATAACTTTTACATTAAATAACTTTTAATCAACCTTATTAATTCATTTTTATTTTCAAATAACTTTTACAAATAATTTTTTACATTAACTAACTTTATTTCATAAATTTTGAGTAACTTTTATTTAATAACTTTATACATCTATCATTTTTTTGATTATATACCTTTATGATATTTTATTCAAACAACCTTTACAATTTCATAGAATAACTTTTATAATCATTTATTCCAACAACTTTTATAATTTAAATCTTTTATAATTTCAAAATAACTTTCTAATTACTAAATTTCATTTCAGGCAGAAGAGCTTTTTATAATTATCTTTATAGAACTACCTTTTATAAATCTCATTTTATACAGGAAAACTTTTGTAAATAACTTTAATCAAAACTTCACACATGATTGTATTTTATAACGTGATTACTAAAATAATTTCATTTTCAGAGTACAAAATAACTTTTAAATAAAATTAATAAAATTCCTTTATAAATCAACGAACAAATTTTACGGTTTAAACTAAAATAAACCTATAAAATGTCAACGCGAATATATTTGTTACTATAGCTACTAGTTGAAATTATATAACTTTAAGACTTATGACATAACATGACCATGATTTGTTTAATTATTGCTAGATAATAAGTACATTCATTGTAATTACATAAATAAGTTTATATATTACTAAATGAAAAATAATTTTTAATTCAGAATATACATTAATACAAATATATAACCTTATTTAAGTAAATAATATTACGTCATTATAAAATTAACATTTAAGCTAAAAATTATCATAATTATTTTCATCGTCCTCCGGAATCACCCGGCAGTTGCATTCGTCACGTGCACAGTTTCTTCCCTCTCTCGCGCATATTTCCACTTTCCCTACCCTTACGACCTTTTCTCTGTTGCAGCTCTTTCTCCACGACCACCAATTCCCTCGACGAATGACCAAGGTCCTTTTTCTCCCACATAGGACGCACCCCGCAAAACACAGCGTTAATTGGTCAACCTCGTTCCCCGCTTCCTACATTTGCACCCTACTACGGGTCTCACAAGTCCCTTTTGTTTTGAGTCCTTTAAAAAGGCTCGCTTCCTTTTGAAACAACACTTACTCTCCTACCTCCTAGTTAGCCTAGTCCACTTGGACGAAATCTAACAAGTAGACCACTTGGTCGAAAATCCAATACCTACTCCTATAGTAGACCACTTGGTCTAATTGCCTACCGCAAAAATCCACTTGGATTTTTCATTCCTAACTGACCACTTGGTCATTCCTCTGACAAGCCCACTTGGACTTGTATTCCTCTTTTAGAAGGTCCACTTGGACCGATCCTCTGACAGATAAAAGAGTAAGTCATGACAACATTTATCGCTTAATATTCCACCATCACATAAACAACAAAAAAAAAAACCTTTAATACGAAATGTTACAGTGCCCAAGGACCAATTACTGACGGTCGCACGGAACTTCCGGCGCATCCAGAAACGCCGACGCCAACATCTCAAACATATAGACATCCTCAATCCACCACAATCCTTTTCCGACCAATACCGCCTCCTATCCCGGGAAGAATTGGTCAAATTCCCCACCTTAAAATCCTTCGACCAACACTGTCGTACTCTTGTCAAAAAACAGAAGTACGATATAAAACGGCTCAACACCACAATAGCCGAAAATTCCTTCACCTCTCATCCTACCTTGACCCCAGACTTTCCTCCTAATTCATTACGAGGACCAATAAAGTGGAAGTGCATACCTCTACCCGCACCTCCTACGAACATTTACGCCAATTGCCCCGGATCAAATCCGCAAGATCCGCGTGGCCATCACAATCCCAATCGCCTCAACAGGCCTACCTTTCGTTCGCTCCCTCTACTCCCATTACCAGCAGCTCCCATCCCAACTCGTTCCCCAGAACCTACCTCCTCAAAGCCACGGGAATACATAATTCCCGCGGAATATAATTACGACCCGCGAACCCGGAACATCATCAGTTCTTCCACCATCTACCATCTCCTAAACACGCACCCAGAATTCACCCACGACCCCAAAACCATTCCGGAACCCTATATTCCGGAACCCGTGATTCCACCTCCTCCAAAGCCCACTACTCCTCTACCAACCGCCCAAGCCCTTTTTTACACCCCTCGCGCCGACAACAGCGACGACGATTACCTAGAAATTGACGTCGGATTTGACATTGTAGGATAAATAATTAATTTTATGAATAAATAAATAATTAAAATTACATACAACCTTAAATTTTTTCACGCTACCACCTTCCCTCAGAAATTTATTTTAAGGCTAGCCTTTTCTTGATAAATAAAGTAGCCATTTTTAATTTTAGGGCGTTAATATTACTCTATTAACGTCCTAGACGTAACACCTATGTTCATAAATTCGTTTTTTTATGTATCTTTTAGTTTGTCCAATATACACCATATCACAATCTTTACATGGAATTTTGTAAACTGCATTTGACCTCTCTTCTAAATTCACCTTATCCTTTTGTTTGTCAAAAAATTTAATTAATTTATTATCATTACGGAAGCTAGTACGAATGTTGTATTTTTTTAAACAATGAGAAACTTTGTTATAAGC
>JABFPH010000065.1:0-12666 GCA_022817485.1 Elgonia sp. ZL-2020 | reverse complement strand
GAGCTTTTTTATATTTATATGGTTTTTATATGTTCTATATGACTTTTATTGAATATTTAACTTATGGATTATATGACTGTTATGGGTTATATAACTTTTATGATATTTTTTATATTTATGGATTCTATGGTGTTTATACGTTCTATATAACTTTTATGGAAAATTTCACTTGTGGGTTGTACATTTTTTATGCAATTTTTTATATCTATGGGTTATATGTTTATTATGCATCATAAAGATTTTATGAGATATATGACTTATCGGTTATCTGACAAATAGGTTTTATGACTTTTATGGGTTCTATAGTTTTTATGGGTTATTCGTATTAGGAGTTTTTATGGTTTATATAGTTGTTCGATGAATTTTATGGGTTATAGAACTTCTATACGTTTGTTATATTTATGGGTTTTACGGTTTTCAAACGTTCTATATGACTTTTATTAAATATTTAATTTATGGATTATATGACTATCATGAGTTATATAACTTTTATGAGATTTTTTATATTTGTGGGTTCTATGGTTTTAAACGTTCTAATTATTTTTTATGAAATATTTAACTTATGGATTACATATTTTTAAGGAATTTTTTATATCTATGGGTTCTGTGGTTTTCATATATTCTATATGTTTGTTATAAATTTATTAGATATATGACATTGATGGGATATATAATTTATCGGTTATATGCTATAGGTTTCATGACTTTTATGGGTTTTCTCATTTTTATGGGTTATTCAAATTATGAATTTTATGGTTTTCATTTCGGATCTATGTACTTTATGGATTATATAACTTTTATGAGCGTTTTTATATTTATGGGTTCTATGGTTTGTATACGTTCTATATGACTATTGTTGAATATTTAACTTATAGGTTATATGATATATGGTTCTTTTATGGTTTGTATGATTTATGGATTTCATGTGTTATATAATACTTTTAAGGGATATATAACTTATGGGTTGCATGTCTATTATGAATTATATAACTGTTATGCGATTTTTTATATTTATGGATTCTATGCGTTTTATACATTCTAGATGACTTTTATGGGATTTTTAACTTATGGAATATGACTGTTATGGATTATATAACTTTCATGATATGTTTTATATTTATGGATTCTATGCGTTTTATACATTCTAGATGACTTTTATGGGATTTTTAACTTATGGAATATGACTGTTATGGATTATATAACTTTCATGATATGTTTTATATTTATGGGTTCTATAGTTTTTATATGTTCAATACAACTTTTCTGGAATATTTAATTTATGAGTTATATTTTTTTGTGAATTTTTTTTTATCTATGGGTTCTATGGTTTTATATGTTGTATATGTTTTTTATGAAATTTATGACTTTTGGGTCATATATGTTTATTATTCTTTATATAAATTTTATGACATATATGACATTTATAGAATATATGACTTATCGGTTATATGACATATGGATTTTATGTCTTTTATGGGTTCTATAGTTTTTATGGGTTATTTGATTTATGGATTTTATGGTTTATATATTGGTTGTATGAACTTTATGGGCGATATAACTTGTATAGGTCATATGACATTTATATAGGATACTCAATTTATGCATTTTATTTTTATTATGGATTTACTTAACTGTTATGGATTATATAATTCTATGAGTTTTGCAGTTTTTATATGTTAAATGATTTTTATAGATTCTATAAAAATACTTGAAATACTTGACTTTTATAGGTGTTACGGTTTTTATAGGTCCTATGACTTTTATAGGTTCTATTTTATAAACAGTTTTATGGGTTCTATAATTTTTATAAATTATACGTTTTATGGATTTCATGTTTTTTATATTGATTCTGTGTTGTAACAGTGTCTTTTATGGGTTGTATGGTTTTTATAAGTTTTAGAACATTTATGAGGTCTATATAAAGAATGGTTTAATGTTGAGTCAAAATATTCACAAAGATATAAACTATTTTATCTTATAAAATTGAACACTGCAATCCAGGTTAATTTTTAAGAAAATAATTATTAAAGTTAGCTATATTAACATAGGGTTATATGGCAATGACCAAATTTTTTATTTTCATTTGAAAAATAGTAACATATAAAAGTTCAAGATATTTACGAAAAACTTATGTACTTATAAAATAAACTACGTCCCCAAAATAAAATCCATTCCCAGTGAGAAAAATTAGGGTATCCAGACAAATAAAAGATTTATTTCAATTTAAAGACATGTTTCCGATGATACATTTTGATACGAAATCTGACAGTTGTAAACATGACAACAATGCAATGCACTAACCTAAATTTATAGTATAAAATGAAATGAAAATAATGATAATTTTGTAACATAGATGAATTATTAATATAAAAAGTTGATTCCCAATGTACCTTATTTTATATCATTACTACACATTAAAAAATTAATCAAAAATAAAATTTCATATTATTATATTGCCATGTTGCCACGTTTATTTTTGATTGCTCACAAAGATAATCAAACACACTTCCATATTTATAATAAAATTAAAAGTATATAAAATAAATTCGAACAAATATACATGTTCTATGAAAAATATAATTTAAGTATTTTTAAATACATCAAAATTTAAAATTATTAACAAAAAAATAATTATTCAACTCAGTTGATAACTTGACTGATATAATAACCTTAAATTGTCGTTATTGTATGATAAAATTCATGAAATTCAATTGGAATTAATCCTTTCGAAACCATTGATTTCAGATCGCGCGTTTTTTTATCGGATAAGGGAATAAGTTTTTCATATGCTGGTTTTAATTCATGTAATAAGACATCAATATCACTGAAACCCTTCTTGTATATGCTGTATTCTTCTGCATCTTCAGTCCAGTCATACTTGATACATATTGTCTCTGTGTCGTGACGCACACAAATCTCCTTCACGCTTGAGATTTTTACTGATGTCCAGTTGAACATCGAAGACAAAGCTGCAAAACTCATAATTTCGTTTTGTTTAATCTCGTTCACTATATAGGGCTGGCTATTTTTGGCTGTTCTGATTATATCACACCATTGGTTTTGGGAGAATATTGATTTAAATTTACTTTTTTTCTCAATGAGAGCATGCATACTATCACCGTCACATTCTGTATGCCCAATTTCCATAAATCTGAAATATAACTTAGTTAACCAACTGATATAACAATGAATTCATGAAATAGTATATTACGTAACAAGAGAGGGACGTTTTTATTTTTAATTAAATTTTTTATTTACATTACACACTTTAAAAATGTGTTAAATTTCTAATTTCAAACTGCTATAACAACCTTAAGCAGGAAGATTTACTTTACACGAGGAACAAAGAAATTTGAAAATGGTATGGAATATTTTCTTAAAAAATCGCCCCGCAGTTTGAAAAGCATGCAAAACACAGTTTCGAAATATTAACGATTTATAGTTTTATTGCATTGTACTCTAGTCTACCTAATACTGTTATGATAAACATAACAGTTTATCTTTCTATATAAATGACAAATTAATTTTTTTATAAAAAGTATCAATAATCTGTGGGTAATGTTTATCTTCAATAATTTAGATAATTTAATGTACATTGAAAATACATTTTTATTGCGGCTTTGTCCACCGCAATTATCGCTATAAAAAATGAAATCTTTGATTTGTGTGACCGATTTTTCATTCACATATTTATAAATAAATGACGCAATTTCATTGGAACCCCTGGAACCAATGGTCTCGTTCCAAACATTACAGATCCCTACATGATGTCCCATCTCATATAACGTGAAATTCCAAACGCATAACTTAGACATATAATACAATGGCCCAATCTCTGCTTTAGGAGTTGTCAGTGTTTTCTGAAGGTCGAAATTCACTACACATATCGTTGGATCTTCAATGGCCTTCTGCCTATCGTTTTTTATCAAATCTCTTACTACTTCCTTGTTGTTCAAATGTTGATCCTGTTTTCTTTGAATTTCAACGTCGGTTGCCTTATCTTTTGGTAAGTTTTCAAATGCCACACACTGCGCACATCTTTAAATAAATAAATATATATTTGTTGGATTAAACAAAACATTTTTATCAAATTTAAAAATAAATGTATAATTCCTAACCCTTTCATTTTTCTTTTAAAAATTATCCTTTTTTTCACGATATATATAATTTTTAGAATAAAGATAAACATTTTATGCAATAAATAAAATTTTTCAGTTAATCTTCAGTAAAAATATTATAGTTTTACATTTCTGCTAATCTACTACTTTTAGATAACTAAATTATGTAAAAAAAATTTGAAAAAATTATTGAAATAATAAGAAAATTGTGGAAAAAATAAACATTTATTATTACGTAACAAAGGATACGATGACGCTAAGGGTTAATAATAAATGCAGAAGAAAGTTATAATTAAACTTTAAAAGTTAAGTTAATAAATACTTTATAAAATAAAAGATTACCTATCCTTTTTCGGTTTGAAAAATCCATAGTTGAATTCTGTATTAAAAATTCGTCTATACATATCTTTGGAACCCTTGGCAATAAATCCGTTTTCATTCATGTGTTCTTCATACATGCGATACATTTTATTTACGGTTAAGCCTTCATCTAAGTATTTTCTTTGAGAATCTTCTCGACAATAATGTGAATCGACTGTATTAAAAGACTTTATATGGTCACGAATTGATTCTTTTACAGTAGATGGTACTTTAAATGGCCTATTTGAATGCTTGCCCCGTTCATCAGTTATTGCACATATAATGTTTTTTGATTTCTCCATTTTTTCATCGACTGTGGTTATCCATTGTCTCGATATATCTGTTAATTTTTTTTTATTCATCTAATTATTATGATATTATATAAAGATCTGACTTTTATGTTGAATACAATATATATACATACGCCAGAAAAATAATTGAGTACATACAAATAAATTTCAAAAAATGTATTTTACGAAGAAAAGTTTTATAATAAAATAAATTTACGAAGAAATGTCCAGCGAAGAAATAGTAACGAAGAAAACAGGCGCACCCAATAAAAGTAACTAAATATTTTTTCGAGGTGTATTATTTTATGATAAAAGAATTTTTTGCATTTAGATTAAATTGCATGTTATATATTGTACAACAAACTTTTATTCTACAAGATTTTTGAATTATTAAATGAATAGAATATAACAATAAGAACCTAAAGTTTGAAGAAACATTGTTACGCAAACTTTCACTAATTTATCTTCAACAGGTAGATGATATTCGTGAACCATTTTCTTATCAAATTGGTTCAAATCATCGCATTCACTTTTCGGTATTTTAAATACAGGTTTATGTCTATTTATCCATTGAGATATGCAACCCCATTGACGAACGTGATCACCTAAGTCCCAAAATGTCGAAAAAGCCTTTGCTCGATCAATATCCGAAATTTTTGTACGACATTTGAAGCGACAATTTTCACCGCAACCATTTCCCATTTTTTTAGCTTCTATAGTATTTCCTTGTCTGGAAATCCCAACTTTACCCGATTGACGAGCTTTTTTTGCTTGATAATCTTTCCAGAGAGAAGAATCTAATTTTCTTTTCCTTGTTGCTTCTTTTTTGTTATGCAGTCTTTTACAGTCCTTGCGAACAGAAAAACTGCTTTGTTGGCAATCTTTAGATGACGATTCATCTTCAAGATTTAATGAATTCTCATTATTACTGTTTACTTCAGTATCTGACAAATATAAAATGGAAACAATTATAGAATAAAATTAAATAAATAATTGTCAATTATACTGACGGAGAAAAGACTTCTTCACTACTGAAAATTTGTGATTTTTAAACTTCAGACCAGTTTGAGTTAGATTTGAAGATCGGGATTAAAAGAGTCGACAAAACATGAGATCTTTTAAGTAATACCATGGCATGATTTTCCGGAAAAAATTTACTGATTCGCAAAATGAATCGTGAATTTCGTAACGACGAACATTGAATATCATTATTACTACACATATGGCTATTTTATATCATCTTTTTACCAATGTCATTAATTTTTCGCCAGAAAACAATGATAATTCGAGAAAATCTCGTGAAAGTTTTATAACATAAATAGCGCAATTTTACAAAAGATTTGATAAAATGTTTAACAGTATACTTCAGGTTTAGAGTCACGTAGTTAGTGACTTTTTGAATTAAACAACAAATACGATGTGCAAAAAAATTTTATATATATTTCATTTATATATCATTTATAAATAAATTAATTGAATTTGAAATCGTTCGAATTTAAAATGGTTATTTCCACTTATTGAATCTTAAACAGAATTTTTTATGCAAATAAATAAATGTTTACAAATTTAAATTAAAATTTTGAAGTTTCGGACTTTGTTATTAGGACCTTCTTCAGGAACAAATATGTTAACTTATCCTTCAGAGGTTGAATTTATGTAGACGAAATAACGTGCTGAGAGCAAGACAGTTCCGAGCAAAAACGACACAGTGATTCGAACACATTTTTTAATGCGTTTTTGTCGGGAAAGCACATTATAAATTAAAATTTTTTAATCGCTGAAATAAATGTTCGAACTCTTTTAATAGATTTTTATTTGTAGACAAACTAGTTAATTGCTTTAACGCCCCATGATTATAATGAATTTGTAAAATGCGATGAATAAATTTCTGTTTTTTAAACATAAAAGTATAACGAATAAATATACATTTTTGTATTTTAACTATCATTATCAATTAAAAAATTAGAAATGCGAATTTAAAAAACTTGTAAAAAAACTGAACAGTTTTGAAAAAATTTTTAAAAAATTGATAAGTTTGAAAAAATTGAAAAAATTGAAAATTTGAAAAAATTGACAAATTTGAAAAGACTGAAAAATTGACAATTTTGAAGAAACTGAAAAGTTTTTTAAAAATTGAAAAATTTTGAAAAAATTAATAATTTTAAAAAAATTGAAAAAATTAAAAATTAAGAATTTTAAAAAATTGAAAAATTTTGAAAAAACTAAAAATTTCTGAAAACATTGGAAAATTAAAAAAAAAATTAACAATGTTGAAAGATTTAAACAATTGCGAAAAAAATTAATGATTTTAAAAAAATTGGAAAAATTGAAATTTATTGTCGTAAACTATTTCTTGTGTTGTCACAGGAAACAACTGTTATCAGCTTATCGCTTATCAAAGAATATAGCTGGAAATGCATTTATTTAAAAAATGCATTAAACCATAATTTTTTATTTTTGCATGCAAAACGGCTTCTAAAAGAACTAAGGGTTTAAAAAGACTGATCTTTAAAACGATGTATTTTACTTTAAAATATATAGGATTCGAGATTTCAATCCCGTAAACATCTTTTTCCCGGGACTAGTTTTGTTGGTTTGAGGCATACATTATTATTTATATTGTATTGATTTGATTATTTATAAATATATTTGTATATTACTTGTCTCATTTCTACGCACAATTGTCAAATATTGCTATCGCATGTTTTTATAACTATTTATGTACTCTGGTCGGTGTGTACAAATAATCGGTCAATATGATGTTATTTAATAAAAAGCCTTAAATTAAAAAAATCATCAAAACATTTAATTCAGCAGCGTAAAAGTGGTTCTTTTTTTCGTCAGTGTGTTTTTATATAAATAAAAATATCTTATAATACCTAAAGATATATTCATTGAATTAAATTCAGTGATGGTACTCTGGTTACTATCAGAATTAAAATTTTCAATATTTGTCTCACGACTATCAAATTTGCTTTTTGTCCCATTGTCTATTAATGAAAGAGTATAAACATTAAATTATTGCTTTTCATACCTAAAATCACAATCAAACCTCCGAATAGTCACAGAGGTCTTTTAAATATGTAAGATTTGCAAATTAAATATGAGACAAAGATATCAAGCTATTCAGAGATTTATTAAATGTATATTTTATAATTTTAAAGACAAAATTATATAATTTAAGTTTAAAAGAATATATAACAAAGAACTTTTTGCAACTATTACAGTCATAATGCTAATTTACTAATTACATGTAATGTACGCTCTAATCAATGAGGGTAAAACCTTTCATGAATCAAGAAAACTTCCTTGAGTCAAGATAAACCTTCTTGAGTGAAGAATTTAATCCTTGAGTCAAGAAAGATTTTCTGAAATAAAGAAAACTGTTTGAAGCGTGTAAATATAAAAAATTTAGATTGATTTCGGAAACATTGCACAAAGTTATGACAAATTGGTCTAATACTATTTTATTTTATATTACCTGAAAATGTATTGATTGATACGAGTTCAGTATAAGTACTCTCATTAGTTTCATCATGTCTCATCGTACTCTCATTTTCAAATCGGACTTTAGTAGCATGTGCTGTTAATGAAATTTTAAAACAATTTAAAATAATGTTTTTAATATCATATTATGTATCTTTTAGTTTTAGAGAAAGAGTTGTACTTTTTGTTAAATTTAGTTCAAACAATTGGTGTTATAATAATATTTTAATCATAGCATTTGCCCACAACAATGTTCAGTTAAGGGAAGACTTAATCACTTAAGAATTAATTGCTAACATTTGTACGAGAAACGTGAAGCCTTTGCGTAAGCCTAAAATTGTTCGCGAAGGTCTCACATACGCGTATACTGGTCAGTTGGTCACGAATGTTTTGCGTACGCGTAAAATTGTTCGCGTACGCGTTTTGTCTGCGAAGGCTTCGCGCTTCGCGTTTAATTTTAATGAATGCACCTTTGGAAGAAAATTGTACATCTTCAATAATATTTTAATGTCATTCAAAATTAATTATATGTCATTGAAAAAAAAAAAAATTCTATTGTTAAATGCATACAATTTTAATAATAAAAACAAGCACAAAGATATTTATTTAAGGAATTTGATGTTAACGATAAAAAATGGTTTTCAGTAACATAAGAAATATGTAAAATAATAAATCTTACCGGAATATATTAAATCGAAATCATATGCAGAATCTAAACTGAAATATGAAGCGGATATTGCTCCTACAAGAATCAAATTAACAATTAATAAATTGAAAATTAATCCTTATTGTTTTTCGAAACGAATAATTTTATTATACAAATAAAGCTTATAAATAATATATCAGTAACTCAGATGTAATGACAATTAAAAAGTATCAAAGTATAATATTAATGATAATCTATTATATTTTAATTATACAAATATTTATAATGTTATCAATTATATAAGTTTCAAAATTTTAAAATAAAAATGATTACTTAATATATTTCTAATATTATAATATAATATATTAATAAACTCTTAAAAATAGACTAATAATCTTATTATAAGATTAATCATCTCACTACAATATGAATCCTGTTTTATTGTAAAAGTATTCCTTCCATTTTAAGATGATAAGCCATGTTTTAGAGTGTATGTTTTTGAAATAATTTAAATATACAGTTTCATTTAACCCTTTGAGTCACCATTTATTTAACAAAAAAAAATTTTTATAATAACTATTGTTGCAATAAATTGATCATTTTATTTTTTATGTTTTTTTTCAATATTAATTTTTGAATTATATAAATATTTTTACAATTTATCATTTTTTCTAAATTACTGTTACTAATTAAATAAATTATATAAAAAAGAATCGGAAAAGTCATTAGAAACGATGAAATTTTGCAATAATTTTTAATTTAATTATTATTATTCTTAAGAAAAGTCTATTACGATGAATATGGTGACGCTAAGGGTTAAATTGAAAAACTTAAAAAAGTTCAGTATAAAAAACTTACCATCTGAAGAAGATATATCCATTTCTCAATGATACCCTTTCACTTTCCACACATAAGACAAACTGAAGAATGTCGTTCAAAAAATAAAGGAAAATATATACCAAATAAATCACAACATAAGCATAACTTTTTCGAAAAATATCTTTGTTATGTTTTGAAAGTACAAGTAAATATTGTACTTTCCTCGTCAAAAGCGACGCTAAAAATTATATATGATAAATTATTTTAAAATATTTTAAATGTTATAGAACGATGTATATATATATAATATTAATATTGTTTTTATAAGTATGAAAATTAAATTGATTACACTCTAAAATAATGTAATATGAAAGTGACAAATTTTAGGACATAGGTGTTAAACTAAATTAAAAGTAGTGTGTCTTAATTTAATAAATATTTTTTGTCACACGTGCAGTTAAAGGCGTGTATTACTCCCTGAAATTCGGGAGCAAAACGCGATTTTACTCATTTGGGAGTAAAATTGCGTTTTTCTCCTGCAATTTCAGGCAGTATAAAACACGACTCTAAGTGCCCTTGTAACGAAAAACATAGTATGCACCTCGGGGAATAAAGCTTCGTTGTACTCCCTTGGTGCATAATATACTATTTTAACACATACTTCCTTTAAGACACATGTAATTTTAATTAAGACACTATCTTCATATCATTTTTCTATACTTTTCCATTTTATTCTCTAGAGAGTAAAACACTGAAGAGGAAGTAAAGCGAAGCTTTACTCCCAAGAGAAGTGTAATTACTCCCTACTTAGAGTGTTTTACTTCCAAGGAAAGAGAAATTGCGTCTTTCATCTTTAAAATACAAGGAGTAAAGCATAACTTTATGCCCACGTGTGACGAAAAAGGTATCTTGTGCATCACGTGATTATGGCGACGTATGATGCAAATTCTTGTAATGGATGCACTCGATTCGCTGGAGCATCTAACTAACACTCATCTGCAAATTGTTGCTTTCTTACCTAATGGTACAATATACTATTTTTCAATACTTACACATAAAAATGCCACTTTTCCGCCATGTGTTTTGGTTCGAAAGTGAGGTTTTACAGTAAAATTTTTAAACATAACACAAAAGATGTTTGGTCTCCCTCGTTTTTAATTTTTTTGAATAAGTTACAATTGACTTTAATGATATTAATATACCAACTTTACTTAAGAACCCATAAAAGACCCACATTGTATTTAACTCATAAGTCTTATATCCGGTATAAGTCATATATAAATTATAAACCATGGATTCCATAAATAATATAACCCATAAAAGCTATAGAATCCATGGTACTTGTAAAACCCATAAATTATATAACTTATAAATATCATATACCTGATAAAATTTATGCAATGCATAATAAACATATAACCCATAAATCATAAATTCTATAACAGATAAATAGAACGTATAAAATACATAGAACCCATAGATATTAAAAATCTCATAAAAGATATATAACCCATAATAGTTATACAATCTATAAGTTAAATATTCTATAAAATTTATATAGAACGTATAAAAACCTAAGAACCCATAAATATAAAAAATCACATAAAAGTTATATAACTCATAAGTAAAATATTCTATTAAAGTCATATAGAATGTATAATAACCATAGAACCCATAAATAAAAAAATCACATAAATATACCCATAAATATCATACAATCCATATAAAAGTTATATTTTAGTATAACTTTTATAAATTCTTTTATAGTTAAGTATTTAGTAATTATATAATTATATATATATATATATATGTATTTTTTTGACCTGACGAACTAGTATTTTATAATTTACATAAAAATGATGATTTTTAGAACGTATAAAAACCATATAACCCATAAGTTAAATATTCAATAAAAGTCATATAGAATGTAAAAAACCATAGAACCCATAAATATAAAAAATATTATAATAGTTATATAACTCATAACAGTCATATAACCCATAAGATAAATATTCAATAACAGTCATATAGAATGTAAAAAACCATAGAACCCATAAATATAAAAAATGTCATAAAAATTATATAACTAATAACAGTCATACAACCCAGAAGTTAAATATTCAATAAAAGTCATATAGAACGAATGAAAATCATAGAACCCATGAATATAAAAAAGTTCATAAAAGTTATATAACCCATAGAATTCATAGAACCTAAATAAAATCCATAAAATCTATAAATCGAATAACCCATAAAAATTATAGAACCCATAAAAGTCATAAAACCCGTAACATATAACCGATAAATCATATATCCCATAAATGTCATATATCTAATAGATTTATAAAAAACATATAGAACATATGAAAACCACAGAACCCATAGATAAAAAAATATCCTTAAGAATATGTAAGCCATAAGTTAAATATTCCATAAAAGATAATTAGAACGTATAAAAACCATAGAACCCAGAAAAATAAAATGTAAATATTCAATAAGTCATATAGAACGTTTAAGAACCGTAAAAACCATAAATATAAAAAACTTATTGAAGTTTTATAACCCATAAAATTCATCGAACAACTATATAAACCATAAAACCCACAATACGAATAACCCATAAAAACTATAGAACCCATAAAAGTCATAAAACCCATATGTCAGATAACCGATAAGTCATATATCCCATAACTGTCATATATCTCATAAAATGTATATGATGCAGAATAAACATATAACCCATAGATATAAAAAATTGCATTAAAAATATATAACCCACAAGTAAAATTTTCCATAAAAGTTATATAGAACGTATAAAAACCATAGAATCCATAAATATAAAAATTATCATAAAAGTTATATAACCCATAACAGTCATACCCATAAGTTAAATATTCAATAAAAGTCATACAGAACATATAAAAACCATATAAATATAAAAAAGCTG